>CAKNWW010264880.1:0-10396 GCA_932074435.1 Andricus kollari
AATTATAATGATCCAAATCTGTAATTTTATTTATACTATTGTTCCCTTCTTTTTTAATAAATATTATTTCAGCAAAGCGTCTAGTGTGGGGATGCATGGTGGAATTATGAAATCGAGGCAGCCCCACAAGAAAAGAAAGAAGCGTACAAGAGAACGTTGAACAGCATAGGCCTTAGCGATGAGGAGAGAAATAGACTCAAAAGTGATTACAAACACAAAAATAGGAAAGATAAACGACTAGTCAAAGAGAGTAAAGATTACATAAGAACCGAAGAAGAGAAGAAAATACAAAACAACTTTGAGAGAAACAAGAAACTGTTTTATAAATATATGAAGGGAACTAAAAGTACAGAGTTTTTCAGCATAAGAAACATCAAAGGTGAAATGCTATATGAAACAGACGGGATAGTAGCCGCTTTGAAAGACTCGTTTGAAGAATTATTAGGAGGTGAAGCTATAGGACAACAGAACTGCCACATAGAACACAATGGATCAGAAAACCCAATTCAGAAAGTCCGTGTCAGTGAAGTTAGATATATAATTAAGAACTTAAAAAATGGTCAGGCTGCTGGTGTAGACAGTATTAGCGCTGAAATGCTTAAATACGGTGGTGAACTCATACCTCACAGGCTGTGCGAATTGATAAATTTATGTATCGAGATGGGGGAAGTCCCAGACGAGTGGAGAAAAACAATTATCGTACCGATATACAAAAGGAAGGGAGATAAAAGCAACTGCAACAATTACAGAGGTATCAGCTTATTAAGTACCGTAAGTAAAATATACTCAAAAATACTTATCCGTAGGGTATTAAAAATAACAGAAGAAAAGATATAGGACGTCCAATGTAGATTTAGGCCAGGAAGATCATGTACAGATAAAATATTCAGCTTAAGACAGATCACAGGAAAAAGTTTGAAAGTAGGAAAGAATTTTGTTGTGCGTTAATTGACCTAGAAAAGGCATTTGACAAGGTGGATGGAAGTAAGCTTTGGGAAATCCTCAAAGACTACGGAGTCAATGGATGGCTCCTACAAGCAATAAAAACAATATATGCAGGTAACAAAGCGAGTGTAAGGGTTAATGGGAAACTGAGTGACTGGTTCGATATTATGCAAGGCGTTAAACAAGGATGCGTTATGTCCTCATGGCTATTTATCATATTTATGGTCCAGTGTCTAAGAATGGCCCTCTTCGACGAAGAAGGTGTTGATCTCGAGACAGTGAGGGTACGTGGGTAGAATCAATAAAAGACTGGCAAAGAATGTTGAGCAAACTAAATACAATCATGAAAAACATGGGCCTCAAAATTAACGTAAATAAAACAAAAATCACAGTGTTTGAAGGAAAAGGTGAGAAGACAATGTGCAACATCGTCCTAAATGATGTGAGATTAGAACAAGTTGATAAGGACATATATCTAGGTAGCCTATTCACCAGTGACGGGAAGATAGATGGGGAATTAGATTATAGGCACATAAACGAGGGTAAGAAGCTTATCGGTAGTACCGACTATGCTTTACGGCAGCGAGACATGGACCTGCCAAGAAAAGGATAAGAGTACAATTAACGCGATTGGCATGAAGACTCTGCGCACAATATGCGGGAAGACACTGATGGACAAAGTGAAAAACGAATTAATCCTCAAAGAATGTGGTGCAAAAGAGACCATAGTTGACACATGGGAAAAAATCAGTTAAGATGGTTCGGACATGTTAAAAGAATGAAAGATGAACGTCTAACGAAGCAAGTGTATAAAGGTAACGTAAATGGCAGTATGTGAAGAAGCAGACCGCGTAAAGAATTGTTAGAATGTGTGAATGAAACCTTAATCCGAAAAGACATAAAAAGCCATAGAAACAGGAGAACTCGCATGAAAAAATCATGGACTTGAAAGAAGCTAGATTAGTATGCCAGGACAGAAAAGTGGGGCGACAAATAATTTATACTAATGGGACCCAGTGAGGAACCTCACATAACAACCTTGTGAAGCTCTTCACTCGGGGTGATCGCTAGAAATATTGATCAGTAACCTGGGTCGGAGCAGTGTTGCGGGACGAACGTGTTATTTAAATAAATAAAACGAAAATTCAAGATCATATAAAATATCTATACCTCCTTGCCAACACTACTACTTTGCAACCGAGCGAGTCACGCCTACCCCGAAATGGAAATGGCTTGATGGTATAATAATAATATCGAAGATGTTCTTGCGTTGTCGTGTTGACAGACAGAGAACGAAAAGGAAAGTGACGAAGAGGAACACCAAAACTCATACATTTTAATGGAGAGTCTTGAAAATTTTGAAACGCTTGTCGCTTCCCGAGGGTCGTCGGGGCGCCCCTGAAGCCACCACTGGGGGCCACAGCATGCGGGACAGTGGTCCGGAAAGCTTAAGCCCAGATAACAAGCGTGCGACGCACATTACTCGCACGTCGTGCGGGTAACGCCATGCGACTCATAATATACGCATATCGCCCTCACCCTGCCGGATTAAGTGACGGTTAAATGAGTGCGTGCACAATGTGTCTCATATCGCCATCACAAGTGCTAGTATCCTTTGTGCATATTAAATAGACAAACTCCAGTGGGTACGAAACCATGAACGTCCCAAGGATATCCTTGTCAGTCCAAATTACGTCTCTAAGACGTTTAATATCGTAAAGATGCCATATAAAAACGTCTTAAAGGCATATAACGTTCTCCGGACACTTGCGTACTTCTATCACCTTATAGGTAGGTATAATTTCAAATTTAATATTAAATATTTTAAACTTTATTATATTATAATTAATTACTTATATTGTGATATTTTTGATAATCACAAAGTCAACAAACAAATATATATATTTGAATCGCGCGCCATTTCATTTTCCCTCTCTCTCCATCTTTGCGGTTTCTTTTCTGTTTTTCTGACAAGCCAAAAGTTATTGCGCGCTTTCAGTTTTAAAATCAGAGATATATAATATTCTTTAGCAAAATTGTAAGCTTTTCTTTCATTAATTAAAGTATTTACTTTCAAGTGACTTTTTATTAAATTTCTACAATAAAAAATTAATATATTTCCCCATTTTTCCTGTTTTCAATTCTACGAATTTTTAGGTTATTTTGTTGCATGTCGAAAAAAATGGTTTTGCTATTGTGCGATTCACTTTATATGTTTTAAAATGTATTTAATTCTGTTTCTATATATTTCCAGTCTTTGTATTGTTTACATTTTTTATTTAGTATAATGACAAAACAAAAATAGTGTTCTTTTAGAGTGAGGTTTGTTCAAGATATGACAACCCCATTATACCAATTAAAATATCTTCTGTCAGAGACCCTTTAAGGTTTATCATGTTTATATATTCAAATTATAATAAACGTTATTTATTACGAAATCATTATTTTATTTATTAAAAATATTTTAATAAATATTTAGATCATTATTTTAGTAAGCTTCGTCAAGTCGTACGAAAGTCTTATTTCTCTCTCACGCGTGCATCAACTATCATCCGTGCGAGCGATATGCGTCGCATATGATGACACATATGTCTGCATCAGTGACTTCACGCGGTAGAAATAAATCCGAACGCGTGCGAGTAATATGCGTAGCATATGAGACTATAATTGTTATCTGGGAAGGTTCATTCACACATCGTGAGGTGCATCGAGAGATGACTGCCGCTTTGGAAAACCAGATTTACTATCTCATCTGGAAAACATCGTCTGATCACTAACAGTGTCAGCTTTCAGAGAGGTGTGTTTCAGGGCGACACCATTAGCCCTCTCCTCTTTCGCCTCACATTATTGCCACTATCTCTCTCACTTCGCCATTCAGAAGGGTACCTCTGCGGCAAACCTGGGAATCGAAAGCATAAAGTCACTCATGTATTTTACATGTATGATTTTAAGATCTATGCTAAAAATCAAGAGAAACTACATCTAGCTCTAGACATTGTCAATCAGTACACTCAAGAAATTGGAATGGAGTTTTTGTTTGAAAAATGCGTCAAGGTTTTTTTGAAGAAATGAAAACTTAATTGAATCCCGAAAGACAGAAGCGCTATACGACACCTTGGCGCTCGAGAGACCTATACATACCTGGGCGTGCCGCAGACCCGCATTCAGGACGTGACATCTATAAAGGATACTCTCCGATGCAGATACAAACGTCTCATTCGACGGATTTGGTGTTCCGAACTGTCAGCGAGGAACAAAGTATCTGCGACGAACTTTCTCGCCGTCCCGTTAGTACTCTATTCATTTGGAGTGGTATTCATCTTCTGTTCCACAACTTTACATCTCAAGCCGTCAAGGTGGTCGCAAAATGCTAAATCTTGACTGTCTTCACAACAGGATTATTTTGGGCAAAGCACCTATAGTCGCAAATGGACACGACCCTCTTCTTAAAATGGTCAGGAAACATGAAGAAGTGGGCAAAGGGGCTTTTCTCTACAAAGCAGCGGAGGAGGCTGCTGAAACACTCGGCCTTGACTTCAATATCAGGGATGAGCAAAGTGCATCAAATCTTATCCATCTCGAGTACTCACTCCTGAAGGCCCGGATTAAGAAACCACAGGAGGAAAACTTCCGCGAACAGCTCCTCGAAAAGAACATGCAGGGCATCTTATACAGAAATGTGGAGGATCCGTCAATGTCGTATGAGCTAACGCTTGCTTTCCTTAAATCACCCGGATGGAAGTCTGGCACGGAGGGTTCCATTTTGGCATGCCAAGACATTCCCAATGATAGCTGCAGAGCGTGTCATGCACACCCCGAGCATCTAGGACACATACTATCTGGTTGTCCAACTCATGCGGGAACGACCTACATCCAAAGGCACAATGCGGCACTAAAAGTGCTTTATTACCATCTCTGTCACTCTTATGGCATCATCCGAAATACCGCTCCGCTAAACTCTCCTAGGGAAATAGAGTCAATTGTCGATAATGAAAAGTGTCGGATATACTGGAACTTCATATTCTCGATAATTGTTTCTGTTGTGCACTCGAGGCCTTACATAGTTCTTCTTGTCTTCAAGAAACGAACCATGTTCGTTATCGAATTTTCGGCACCAGCTGACAAAAACATCATAGCCAAGGAGAATGAAAAGAAACAGAGGTATAAAGAACTTATAAGGGAGTTGCGACGGCTATACCCGGGATATTCCGTTAAGCTAATCTTTTCATCATCGGCGCTCTTGGAGATGACAAGTTTTCACTGGCTAATAGCCTGAAAAGCATCCCTGCGCGTCAAGAAAATGCTAAGACACTTGCGGGGAAAATGCAGAAGGCGGTCGTCCTTGGGTCGTTTCGTGTCCTCAGGGTGCACGAGAATTTTGCCGGATCATCGTACTATATTCTTCGCAGACTGTAACCACCTATCTCACGGTCGTAAGACGTGGTTACAGCTGAAGTTATACAGCGATTTCGCTGGGACCGGGTGCAATTTTTCAGATTAGCACCTGCTACCAGCGAAATCCTGCGGTTGTCCTGATGAGAAACTTTTAACTATATATTATATAAATATATATACATATACATTAAAAAATTTATTATTAAAAAATAAGGTTGAAAACCTTCCTAAGGGTCTCACTGGGAGCAACTGCCATCTAAAAATGTTACCCGCTCCCAGTAGGACAGCGGTAAATCACACTCATGGCCACGTCTCGCAACTGTGAAATGGGTGGTCACAGGACATGATGAAATCACAAAGACAGGCCGGCGAAACCCTCGTGTGTTTTAAAGACACGCAGCCACCCAAGGATGACAGCTATCTGCATCCATTTTGCAAGTGCCTTGGCATATTTTTGGCACGCGGGTATGGCTCTAAGATTACGAACCAGTGATAGTTTCGCACCTTCGAGAGCACCTATCACAAGGCCGAGAATTCGATCACGAATATAGTTCGTTTCTCGAAATCTTGAAGAACAATGTCAGGCCTCGAGTGTGCAACGGAGACTGCTGTCCGAAAATCGTAGTTCCAGAAAATTTGGCACCTCTCGTTTTGGACAATTGACTCTATCTCCCTCGGAGCGTTCGGCAGGGCAGGGTCGCGGCCAACACCGTAAGAGCGACAAAGATGATAATAAAGGACTCTTAGGGCCGCATTATGTCTGCAGATGTACGTCGTTCCTGCGTGGGTGGGACAGGCCGATAGTATGTGTTCCAGGTACTCAGCGTGTGCATGACACGCTCTGCACCTATCGCTGGGAACTTCTTGACATAAAATGCGGTCACGGTATGCTAAGGTGGAAATGACACCGTCCTGGCATGCGAAAATGAAACCCTCTGTACCTGAATTAAGGCCTGATGATCTTAGTCAGAGGAAATTAGCCCGAAAATGGTCGATTTCCAGAAAAAAAGATAAAGTTTCTTTTTTTCTTCATAATCATGTCCCTTACGGCATTAAAAATGAATACCAAACAAGTTCCCCATCGGATCGGCGCCGCATACACCCCTAGCTTCGAAAAACATCCCTTAGACGGGTATTAGCGCTGGTTTTTGGCTGTTATATACGAGAGGGTGCGTCAAAGGACAAAAATGAATAAAAGTAAAAATATTTAGAATAGAATTTGCAATAAAAAAGGTTAAATACACTTTTGCTTTACAGGCCATAGGTGATGCGTAATCAGCTCCAGGAGTGGGAGGGATGTTTTGGCGTGTGGCGCGAAATTTACTCGCGCGCTTAGTTTTCGGCCCATAACTCATAAACGGGTAGTTTTTGGACAAAAATGCATAAAAGAAAATTTTTAGAGCAGAAAATCTTATTTTAATACCAATACATTTTTTTGCATTACATCAATTTGGAAAGTCATCATTAATTTTTGTTCGAAGTGCACGTACAAGCACTGGGATCCCATTCCCACACTACCTGTAAGCTAGAGTTTTTGATGCCTTTTTTTATTGTGGTTTACAAACGAAAGATTAAATTCTTTCACAAATGTAATTTAACATTCCATAGTTAAATATGTAACAATTCAAAAATCGCTTTTCTAAGTTTTCTTATGAAACCCATTATTTCTGTTAGATATTGCTTTACCTTGAACTCTTATATTTGAAAATATATCACATAAAAAGTGAAAGTTGGAGTGCCGATTAAAGGCTAGCCTCGCGCTAGGCTAGACACGCGCTAGGCTAGATGAGTTCATATTTTACACAAGGGTCCAGACCCATCTGCGGTGGGAGTGGCTTATACGTGGTGAACTCGTTTTTAAGGGTCCAAACATCCTCAACTGATGGGATAAACTCTTCTTCACATACAGAACCCCATGAATACTACACCCTGTAGATTCAAGAAAGGGACCCTCTCTATCCAATGGTTCTACAGAGTAAGCAGTAAAGATCAGTTAAGATGCTGAAGTACTATGAGGCAGTTGTGTTTTGAAGTTCATACTGGCTGCAACAATTAAATGTTTTATATGCGACAAAAGTTTGAGTGTAGGTGAGACAGTTGAATTAAAAAGTTCCAGGAAAGTAGAACTGTACCTTCACCGCAAGAAAAATTGTTGAGCAACTTGAAAAATAAAGCTCGTTTTATTTCTCAATGACACAAAAAAAAAGATTTGAAGATGAAGGATTTGAGACGTACGTTGCTAGAGATGATGCTGACGTGTTAATTGTTCAGATTGCTATAACACAGACTGATTATAATAAATCTGTTGTCGTCGGACAAGACTTGTTTTAATAATTGCTCTCTTTCTCCAGCGGAAAAAGATATATTCTTTTTGAAAGAAGGGCAAGGAAATGTTAAATCTCGACATTATAGTTCGCAACGCTTGCAAAATTGTGGGGTCTTGAAAAACTTCAAGGAATCAGTTCTATTTGCCCATGCATTCAACGGGTGTGATACTACGTCCTCTTTCTTTGGGCATGGAAAACTAAAAACGACTACTTTGCTCAGGAACGATATACTCTTGGAAAAACTTGAAGATATTGTGACGATTTTCAACAACCCTGTTTCGACATATGATGAAGTTGCAGCCGCGGGGGAATGCTTCATTTTGACACTGTATAAGGCCCCATCCTCTGAAATTAGTCTGAATAATTATTGATTCGTTTCTTTTAACAAATCTGTGAGTCATTCCGGTGTAGCCGTCCTTTTGTCTGGACTTCCGCCTACTTCTGCCGCTGCTCTTCAACATTCTTACCGTGCTTTTCATCAAATTCAAATGTGGCGAGGGATAGAACTTGACCCAGAAGAGTGGAGTTAAAAAAAAAATAGTAACAGCTTATCACCCGTTTACACAACAGAAGCGCCAGCTTCTGATGATGAAGACATAATTGAAGATTAGGCACATTATTATGAGCGAAATATTCATTTGCAAAGTCAAAACTTTTAAAACAAGCCCGTGATACAATATGCAACTGGCACTGACAATGTCTAAAATTTTATCAACGAAAGAAGATAATTTTTATTCCGAGTAATATTATCAACCAAAGATAAGTGGAATAGGCCTACAGAGGAAACCAGATTTAAAAAAACGCACCAAAAACTCTACCTCAGGGGTGGTGTCGAAATGAGATCCCAGTGCTTGTACGTGCACTTTAAAGAAATATTAATGATGACTTTCTAAATTTATGTAATCCAAAAAAAATGTATTGGTCCTAAAAGAAAATTTTCTGCTCTACAAATTTTCTTCAATGCATTTTTGTCCAAGAACTACCCGTTTATGAGTTATGGGCCGAAAACTAAACGCGCAAGTACATTTCGCGCAACACGCCAAAACATCCCCCCTTTCCTGGAGCTGATTACGCATCACCTATGTCCTGGACAGCAAAAGTATATTGGACCTTTTTTATTGAAAATTCTATTCTAAATATTTTTACTCCTATTAATTTTTGTCCTCCGACGCACCCTTTCGTATATAATAGCCAAAAACCAGCGCTACTACCCTTCTAAGGGATGTTTTTCGAGCCTAGGGGTGTATGCGGCGCCGATCCGATGGGGAACTTTTTTGGTATTAATTTTGAATGCCTTGAGGGACATGATAATGAAGAAAAAAAAACTTTATATTTTTTTTCTGGAAAAAAGTCTAATTTCCCCGGACTATCTGAGGAAAGCAAAAGTTTGCTCCTTCGAGAAGGACTGTTTTTCTACATTTCTGTGAAAATTTCCGTGCATTTTCTTGTCGAGCAGCTCTTGATGGAATTTTTGAACTTCTGCTTTCTTCACTTCGGGTTTCAGAAGTGAAGCATCTAGATGGAGTAATGCACTTTCTTCACTTCTGATGTCAAAATGCAAGCTTTTATGCATATGCATGATCTTACGTGTGGTGATATCAAGGGCCTTAAGTTCGTTCTTCGTCCATTGAACTACCCCAAACGAGTAGAGTAGAACCGGTCCTAACACCAGCCACTGCGGGATGGGCGTCTCTGACTTTAAAAATGAGGTGAATATGCGGGCCAAATGTTGGTGTGTAGAAGTAAACTTCTTGCACCAGAAGTTCTTAATACAATCTGGTCCAGCACCGGAAAAGTTCTTCGTTTCTCTAAGCGCTTTTTTCACCTCTTCGGCAGTGATTGATGGACATTCCTCCGCAGATTTTATGAGGTTGTCGCAAAATTCCTTAAAGCGGATGATATTTTCAGTATTTTCTTTCAACTCTAGTGTTTTCGGAATCTTGTATACCCCTCTCCAAAAAGTCTCCACCTCGTTGGGCTTGGGTGGATTTTTGACAGAAACAGGGTGATCATTGAACAGGCGAGATGGGTCAGCGAGAAACTGTTAATTCTCCCTGATCCATCTCTCCCTCTTCTGTATTTTCCTCCTTGCGTCAGATAACAGCTGTATTTTGTCAACAATTTGCTGCTTGATTGTCAGCAGCTTTGACTTGTTTAGTGTGCGATTCAAGATCCTCAGTCCTTCGGCGAACTTTCGAACCCTTTCCGTGAACGGTCTACCAAATGTTATGTAGTCAATCACACATTGAACACGGGACGCATTCTGTCTTGCCCATCCAATCTTCTTGTTCAGTTGATGTAAGCGTCTTTGGGTCTTTTGATCCATCGTACGTTTGAGCCTTCGATTTGAATCAACCAAAGCTCACGCAGCACCATAAACTGAGCAATTGATGGTCCAGAGGTTGGATTCTTGCGAGATTTCTCCACGAAGAGAGGTATCCATTTCAGCCGGATCTTGGGGCGTGTGGGTGTTTCGCCGGTTCGTCGTCGTGTTTCCATCTAAATTATTTTCAGCACCCCGAACATTGTTGTCATTGTTGTTCCCACGAGCAACTAGGGAAAGGGTTCGTCCATCCTTGTAGAGCCCCGCATGCAAGGACAAGGCTGCATACTCTGAGAGGTCGCCCGTTATCCCAGAGTCACCGTTTAAGACACCTCACCCAGGTGCCATTCAGCTTTCCGTGGACAATTGTCCGCGACTGCTTATTAATTATTGTAACCATATTCAG
>CAKNWW010264885.1:0-11725 GCA_932074435.1 Andricus kollari
GTTAGATAATCATCAATAGATTCATCTTTACCTTGTGTTCTAGACTGAATTTGCTCTTTGACTCTTCTCTCAAAGTCATCGTCGCCGAAGTGGGATCTGAACTCTTTCTTGAATTTTCTCCAACTATGAAATTCCTTCTCATGGTTTCTGAACCATTTCGACGGAATCTCTCCAATAAAACCGCCATTGCCATCAATAATTCATCATCCGATACCCTAGTTAGTCTCCTACGGTCTTCAATTTTTGTTAGAAACCCGTCTGCGCTCAGATCGCTTTTACCCTTGAAAGTGAGGTTCCAACCCAGAACAATTTTTTTTAAGTCCCTAGTTCCTATGCGGTTTCTATTGGCCGATCTGTTACTATAAACCGTATCTCTGTCTCAAGAGTGGTCGTGAGTACGTGCATCTTTATAACTTATATTGCTTCTTCGCGGTTTATTCTGTGGGCTTAGTCTAGAAAATCTTTCTTTTTCAATGGTTGGGTTGAATTTCGCAATATCAGGTTGACATTCATCACGACGAGTTTTGGTGAAGGATGTACGGCTGTACTTATTTAATTTAGTTCTGTTTAGACCAAGACTGTGATCTTTGCCTGCTCTAATCCCGTGATTTTCAATTTCCGTTTCGGTCGCTGTGGTGTTAGGGAATAGTCTACCTAGGTTGGGCATCTTCGCAGTATCCTTCCGGATAGCACCGAGCGTCTCATTCTGTGTGGAGCAGTGATCGAAATTTCTAGGCTTATCCGTTCTAGGGTGTGAAGTAACCTGTTTATCTGTTTTCCGGTATTCAGGCAACGGTTTCATATTTTGGGTATCGGAGGTATTTTGTAACATACGATGGGGACGCTGAAGATGATTGACACCAGGCTCGGTAGTGTCGTAAGAGACTACCGGGTCTGGCAAGTTGAAGGGGGTTTGCATACCGAAAATCTGTGCATAATTAAATGACATATTAGTTGGGTTGATTGGAGGAAAAAGCGTTGGCTTTATTCGTGGTGTCGAAACCGTACTCAAGGAACCCGCAGCTGTGGTATTAGTGACGTTTGTTACCCTATTGTTTCGCGGAGAAGATATTGTCGTTTTGTAACACGCGTTAGTTACTTTCGTTTCTACTGTTAAAGTAGCTGCGGTTTATGGGGTATTACCGGGAGGGCCTGCGGCTAAATTATCGAAATCGGACTCAATTTCTGTATCATCTATTGTGAGAGCTGAAGTCGCGGATGTATAGTCCGATTCTCTAGATGGCCATCCTTTAAGAAGCTTAATGCCTCTTCGCAGTCGAGCGCATTTCGTTTTACGCGTACCGGAAGTATCCAGATTCAGAGCCTCGAGGCTTTCATTAATATCCGGATTATACAATTCTGCGATCAAGCATTTTAATTCCGTATAGGTTGTGACATTATCAAGGGAGTTTAAGAACGCGATTTTGTTAGAAAAAATCTAAAAACTTCTAAATTCCAAGTCCAAGACGAAATCTGAATTTCTAAAAGCCGTTTCAGACCCCTAAATTCTTCCTGACACGCCTGATTAGGCTGTCGCGAACCGGAAACCTTTCGAGAACCAGAAAAAAGAACAACAAACGGTTTATTCAAATATTGCGTAACGGTCACACAAAAATAGCGAAATTTTGAAGCTTTTGAAGAGACGGAATTGCTCAGTATATCGTTAAACTTGTGTACCAAAATAAAAAAACTGACAATTCAGGTCTCTTTTGCATCATGACCACTTCAAATTTCAGAAACAGGTTTACATTGTCAAGGATCAAAACAAATATATTATAAAAAATCAGATTTATTATAATGTAGGTATATATGTATATATAAATATATACACATATACCAGTAGTTTGTGATCGGGTGTGGCGCTCAAAGCAGCCTAAAGTTTGGGGACTTTGATAGAAAGCAAAAATATCATAAACGAAAGACAATATTTAATATTGTCGGTAATCGGCAGGGATTCTGTGAATGATTATCGTTATAGATTTCGGAAAATAATTGTTCGTTCTGGTGAATTGTGTTTTATTTCTCTAAGAAAATCTAACTGTGGGTTTTATTTGAGGTTAGGAACTGGTTGGGCGCCATTTTGTAAAGATATTCCTAGCCCGTTAGGAATACCCTTACTAAAAATAAGAAGTTTTTTTTAAGTTTTTGGCCTACCACAACTCAGTCCTTAATCCAGTGCCTATCTAAGCTGAAAAAAATAGAAGAAAAAGAAAGCTAGGCTAGATAGACTCAAGTGGCTATCTTGGCATAAGGCCTGAGAGAATCATAATAGGCTAAAACTTAAAAATTTCATGGTCCATTTAAATTCACCAAAATTTCTCGATAAATAACAATCTTATTTAGCTAACCTGTTAAATCCCTAGCTAAAGTTTGTATACTTTTACCTGAAATTGAAATAAAATGCAAGGGGAAGGGTTCTCCTAACCAAGAAATAATTTTTTTTATATCACCACAGATTCACCAGAAACAAAACGTTTTATTAGTCGGAGCCAACTTCCGATATATATATATATATATATATATATATATATGCAATTTTTCAAATGACCGAGATAACATAAATTGTTACAAAATACCGAAATTTATCCCGAACAATTTCATAATGTCACTTTAGGATTTTAGTCTGCTGCCATTTAAAGAAAGGTTAACTTAACGTGGCCACGTGCCTGAACTTTCATTCTAACCTAAAAAAAAACCAAAAAGAAAATTGAATACGCGGATTCCCCAATCTTACCATGATAAAACGCGTAGGACGGCAATGATTCGCCAAAACCCTCCACCAGGAAACAAAAATCACACTTACACCATCGTATTGAATTCTTCGCATAGTTCCCTTCTTTCGGTCAGATATTTTGCTTATATTTTTATACAAATTCCAATTTTTATATATGATATTTCGACGTATTTCGTTTTTATCGTGGCTTACTGTCGAGAGTTCGGAGCGAGAATGAATGCGACGTGCAACGTAGACTCCGCAGGTTCGCTTGGCCCGTCGGTTCGTGTTGTCCAATAGAAGCGTCGTATCCCTATGTCCTGAAGCCATCCGCCAATCGCAGCCATCCTGAGTCAACCATGGCCGCCATCTTGCTGGAAGGGGTAACGGGATTCTACCGCCAAAACAGAAGAGAACTTTGTTAATGCGAATTCTTTACGATGTTGAGTGGAATTCTTTTACTTAATTTACAATTTCCACTCAGAATCCTCAAATATGGACAGTAACAAGAAGATTTTCCTTGTTGTCCTGGATTGTTTTGACCCAATATATGCGCCCTCTGCCATTTCCGGGGCTTCCGGTATGGAGTTTTGGAACGATGGAAGGGATGCAACGGTGGTGTCTTTCTTGTTGAACAGCAGATGGAAGAGGGTGGTTGGCATTCGATAATAGCTGAATCGATGGGCCAGAAAAGGATGGCTGCATGCGCGTTCTTTCTTTCTCCCTCTGTCTTATCGTGTCGCTGAATCGGTGGGCCAGAAAAGGACAGGTTGCTTGGGTGTTACCTCCCTCTCTTTCTGTCTTGCCATGATCGTTGTACCTGTAAGCCAGAAAAGGACAGGTTGCTGGGATGCTACCTCCCTCTCTTTCTGTCTTGCCATGATCGTTGTACTGGTGGGCCAGAAAAGGACAGTCAATTGGCGCGGCTTCTTCCTCTCTTTCCTTCTTATGAGTAAGACTAACCAGTAGATTCCGATGTCTATAATGTTGTTGTCGATACCCAGCTGCCAATCTCGATACGCAGAACAAACATATATAAAACAAAACAAAAAAAAGAAACGCATAAAAAATATGAACCATTATCGTATCGAAAATGCCCTTGTGGAGTGATTCCCGTTCCGAACTCCCAAGCGAAAGGAGAGGATGACTATTTCATCCGGTGCCGGTGAGAGGTTATGTTGAGTCTTTCAACATATGACAGGTAATTTTTAACCTGTCACAATATACAGATCTTCACCAGTCTATCTACTTACAGGTTATTCGGATATCCTGAGAATATCCTGTATGGATTCAGAGAAAATCCCGTTTGAGCAAAAAATCGATATTCCACAAGGCGGGAATTCGGAAATCTCTGAGATATCCATACGATATCAAGGATGTCCCGCTTCCCATTTTTGGATATCTTCTCAACTCGTCGGGATATCATTTTATTGTAAGCGAACACTCGCAATCTTAACATAATTATTTATTATCTGCTTTATGATTGTATAATACTTACTTCATGTCCAATAAAGAGGCAAATAGATTTATTTATTTATTTTCGCTCAATATGCTTGCAAAAATGGAGCTATCTTTAGCTGACAGTACATATTCTTTATGTGTTTTTAAATCTTTATGATGTTCTCTGGACATCTTTCACTTTCGTATTTCATTCTTTTTAATTAATTTTTCAGTTAAAAAATCGGAATCTTACTATCTCTCTCCTAAGTCGAATGAATGCGAGTACATTGAACAAATCACGTTGTCGTGTCAAAATAACGTTTTGATTCAACAGAACCATAGCTATAAGAATATCTGCCACTATATGATGCTCGAGACCAAGCACCTGCCCTATTAGAGTAACTGTTGCATGCGATGAGAGAATGCATGCCGCTGGGTCTTTCAATCGGAACCCCTTGGCCTCTAACACCTCGAAGAAGACTTGTACTGTGCGATCTTCCACTGTCCGTCAATGATGCCCTCAAAACGTTAGCAGTTCCGATCTCCGTGTAGGGTTTTGGACCTAAGGCACAGCAGCTCATGAAAATAGCAGCAATCAATCCCTGAAAATGGAAAAATTGAAAAAATGAACCCCATTGTTAGCAACCAAATTTAAACGGTTTAAGCAGTTTCTAAAAAGAAATAAATTGCAGCAAATCAAAGTTCTACGTATTCACATAATTCTTGCTAGTTAAGAAATACTTTGCGAAGTGGGGAAGATCTTTGACCTGAAGTACTATCTTTTTCATTCAGGGTCTAGTTTCGTAGTGACTAAATTCTGCAGTTTTATTTGTATTAAGCCAAGTGGTTGTCTCATAATGTTTCTTAACCTTTTTTCTGAATTCCTGTAAACTTTAGCTTTCTCTCATCTACTCCGGTAAATAAGTATATGTATCTATACTACTGTATATAGCTGTATTCTGTCCTAGAATAGTTCTGTAATACATTATTCGCAGTTTATTTGCATATCTTGCCCAGTAAATAATTCAATCTCATTTTCAGTTTCAGTGAGGTCATATGCCATCCTATACATCATTTTTTCTCTTCCTATTTCCCGTAGTGCACAAATATCAGGTACTTTACTTGTTTTATATAATTCACTGGTTGATTGCAGCTTCTCCTTCAATTGAGAAATACGAGAAATGAGCAACAACGGGAAAAGCTCTTTTTTTATTTAAGTTCATCTCACCTCGTCTTATATGAGTGAACAAACGTCAAAACGAATATCATACAAGATTAAATTAGATATAACTAGGAATCACAAAACTACTTAGTATTTACAGTGAAATGTGAGTAGGTGAACTGGATAGGATTCACACGGGGCGTGGCAGTGGCTGGGTCCCGTTCATGTGGCTGACATGTGGCTGACTTAAATAATCAGCCCAGTTACTCACTACAGATTTCAATAAAAAAAAAGTTTATTTAATGGGGAAAAAATTTAGAATATAAAAAGTACTTTTTTATAATAATTGTTAAAGGTCAAATTTTCATGAAGTTTTTTCAATCTTTACATTTTGCAAATGATCCGATTTAAATGTTTAAGGGCCTATTTGATTATACAAAGAATATTTCGTATATGTATTGAGAAGCAACCTTCACAACAAAATAATATCTTTGGCATATTCCTAGGGTATCTCGGTAGGGCATGGTATATCCTGAAAATCTTTCGGGATATCCGCTCCTACTAAAAAAAAGTCAGATATCATTAGAAAAAAATCAGAATGCTGACGATTTCTGACCACTTTTGTAATGTTTCTCGGAATTTTCATCATCTAGGGGTAAAACCGGATGTGCTTTGCGAAAACTAAGGTCAGATTCGTATTTGGTGCACCAAATATATAAAGATATCATGCTCTGACCTGTTTCCGGACGATTTTAACACCAAGGGTAATTTATATGCAAAAAAGCTGATTTTCTAGCGAATTTTCTAGTCCACGGGGAAACCTTGACGTGCTGGGGAAAACTAATGTCAGACTCGTATTCAGCGCACCAAAATACATAAAGATATCATGCCGGACCTGTTTCGAGACAGTTTCAATACTAAGGGCAATTTCATATTCGAAAAAACAGATTTTTTAGGGAATTTTCCAAGTCTAGGGGGAAAACCTGACATTCTAAGCGTACATCACACGATTACAGATCCGCAAGTTGCGGACTTGCGCATATCTTCAGTTGTGAAAATAGAGATTTTTCCGTCAGCGGAAAAATCTCCGAATGGCGGTAATTTGAATGCTCGATTTTTTTAAAATAGAGAATTTACTGTTTTTCAAATTATAGGCAAGGTCACAGGAGAGGTTCTTAAACCAATCCTCAAAGGGTTGAAGCTAAATACGAGCGGGGTGGACGAAGTTTTGCTTGAGCGATTGGGGCGATACTTCGCGCGTCAGGGGGGTGACCGGCGGGGACCGGCGTGAATATAACGTGTCCCTCAGAAGGCACCAGGCAGCGGATCGGCTTTCACCAACCAGGGACATTAGTTAGGGATGGGGGGAGACCAGGCCTTGAGAGGTGCGCTATCACCAACCTACATCCCACCTCCCAGCAGAGACATGTCGAGGGGGGATGATGGGGCAGTGGCACCACCTACACAGGCAGAAACATCGGTTAGGGGGAACGCGAGGAGCACTAGGGACGGGGACACTCGTTTCGCGGAAGTTAATACTAGGTCACGCAGAACAATGCCTAGGGCTAGCGCGACAGATGAGCGAACAGACACGTCCCCACATTTATCTCATTTAGTTTCCAAGGGAAGTGTGGTACCCCAGCAGTACCAAGGGGCAATTAGGAGGTCGTATAGCCCCAGAAGGGCTCACGGCTGGCCGGGATAAGACCGGGATTACCAACCCTCGGTACCACTAGGCCGTGGTGTGATGACACCCTGGGCAAGTGGAACAACCGGTCAGACGGCATACTACCTACCGACAGTGAGTGCCATAACGTGTGGCCCCTAGTAATCACCTCGCAGCCGATTTTGACCACCGCGGTAATAAAAGACACGCGCCCGAGTAATGACTGGCACAGCTGGACTCGAGAAGCTCCGCTTAAGATAGACACCACATTACGAAACCGAAAACTGGGTCCGGACCGCAGAAACAGAGGGTTACAGGTGCTCAGGGTATTATCCGGAGCCTCACCCGCGAGAGCCCGCTCCAAATGACCACTGCGAATACAGGCTATGGGAACGAGAGGGGCCCCGAACGGATCGGACCGCCCATCACTAACCACCTTCGAGCCTCTTCCTCCAAACGAACCCGACCTTAGGAAGGGGGGAAGCGTTCGAACAAGAACGGTTGGAGCGAACTAGGGGCAGAACCAAAAATTCTTAAAGGTACGGGCCACCAGAATTTTTATAGCCGAGACAAGTCAAACATAGGCCGTACGACACAGGGTATGAAAGGCGTGAACCCGCGCGACCATATCTAGGAGCGAGTTTCAGTCATACCCAGGACACTAGAACGCAATACGTCCCAACGACCGCACAGGGACAAGATGGACATGATCCTCGAGCAACTCCGTGCCGCAAAGTACATAAGGACCCTAGATTTGAAGTGGGGGTACCACCAAATAACGATGGCCGAAGACAGTAGGGAGCACACAGCATTTACGGTCCCTGGAATGGGGCTCTGTCAGTTCACAAGAATGCCCTCTGGACCTGCGACATTCCAGACACTGTTAGACTCCCTCATAGGGCCGGACATGGAGCCTAACGTCTATGCGTATCTCGATGACATATTCATCGTCAATGAGACGTTCAAGGGTCACCAGGAATTGGTAGTACGAGTAATCGACAGCTTACAGAGTGCCGGACTGACTATAACACCAAAGAAATGCGAATTCGGGAGACTGACCGTACGTTATCTCGGATTTCTAGTGAATCAAAGGGGTTTGCAAGTAGATCTGGGCAAAGTCGAGCCTTTTTTCTCCTACCCAGCCCCAAGGACAATAAAGCTACTGAGACGGTTCTTGGGGATGGCATCGTGGTATCGTCGCTTTATACCCGACTTTGCGATGGATGTGGAAGCACTGAATAGACTGCTTAGAACGAGCGTCCCTTGGGAATGGGGAACCGAACAGGAAAGCGCGTTCGCTAAGCTTAAAGAATAGATAGTTACGGCACCGATTTTGACATATCCCGACTTTGAAGTCCCGTTCGTACTCCAGACCGACACGAGCGACTTCGGCCTCGGGGCAGTCTTAACGCAGATGCAAGACGGCGTTGAGAGGGTGATCGCTTTCGCCAGTAGGACAATGTCGGGCGCGGAAAGAAAGTATTCGGTCACTGAATAGGAATGTCTAGCCGTGATTTGGTCAGCTAGAAAATGCTGTCACTACCTGCAAGGGTTTCATTTCACGGTAATCACCGACCACAGTTCGTTGTGATGGTTACATAAGCTCCATAATCCAACTGGTCGATTGGCGCGATGGGCACTTGACCTCCTCGAATACGATTTCGAGGTCGTACACCGGAAAGAAGCTTTGCATCACGTGCCTGACGTCCTTTCTTGGATGTATGAGGAGGATGTAGCAATCCCCACAGTTGCCATGGAGCCGGTGGAGGACGAGTGGTACCGTAAACGACTGCGCGAGGTGGAGGAAACGCCAAGAAAATTTCATGGTTAGAAGATCGTTGCTGGAATGTTATATCGACACCGTCCTAATCTCCTAATAGACCCGGTAATCGAAGACCTAGAGGCATGGAAGTTGGTAGTGTCAGCCGAGAGAAGACAAAAAGTCTTCGACGAGGTGCACAACGATCCACAAGCCGCACATCTGGGAATCGACAAGACATATCGGAGAGCCTCGGTCCAGTATTACTGGCCAGGCATGTATTGCGACATTTCTCTGTGGTTACGTTCGTACGACACCTGCCAGCGAATCAAGGTTGACCTCTATAATAAATAGGTCGGACTGTCGCCCATTAGACGAGCTAATGCCGAGACAATTATCAAAGCTTTTGAGGACCATATCCAGAACTGTTGGGGAGCACCGGAAGTGCTCGTTTCAGACAACGGGACATAATACATCAACCAAGCGTTTCAAGGGTTGACAGAGACTTATGGAATCCGAAATTCCTTCACCCCAGTGTATCACCCACAGGCGGACCCTGTTGAGCGAGTGGATCGGGTCCACAAAACCATGATCTCAGCATACGTAGCCCAAGACCATCGGCAGTGGGAAGTATACCTTAAGGATTTTAGGTTCGCCTACAACACGGCTGTGCACAGTACCACGGGGGTCAGCCCGGCCTACTAGAATCTTGGCAGGGAACCACAGCCTTTTAAAAACCTGCGCCGACGGGTGGAAGAACCACCAGAATTGCCCTCACCAGAGTACGAGGAGTGGAGGCGGTATTGGGAGGTGGTATTGGGACTCGATCCTAACCATGATCAACGGTGATCGGAATAGTTGAACTACAATCAAAATCTTGTCTCACTGATCTCGAATAGCCACACTCTTCGCAAAATAGCGGATCCATACCCTTCGCGAAATGGCGCATGCAATATGGCGGACATGAAATTTTGAAAACTCTACGATGTTCGCACAACTCTGTACTCGGGGCTTTTCGGGGTCGCTGATTATGAATTTGACATCGAATTTTTAAAATTCGAAATGACGGACCAAATATGGCGGACGTGAAATTTTGGAAACTCAAGATTTTCCCACAACTCTGTACTCTGGGCTTTTCGGGGTCGCTGATTACTAATTTCAAATGGGATTTTCAGAATTTCATACAGCGGATCCAATATGGCATCCACCGCGTACTCCACATAGGTAGGAACAGAACTAATTTTGCGTTTTGTTTGCGACATGGCGATGGTAGTAAAAATAAATAACTGAATCGTCCAGGAACTTGGTATTTAAACTCGTCAAATCAATTCACAACGGAATGTTGAAAGTGTCTTTTGCAACTCGATCTGAATATAGTGCATGAAACAAATGATGATACGATACAAACGACCCGACGTAAGACAAGTTTTTTCTTGCAGTTCAACTATTCCGATCACCGTTGATCTTAGTTAGAATCGAGTCCCAATACTCTTTTGGCTCAAAAAAAATTATGAAGAAAAAAAATGTCCAATTTGTTGGTATTTGTCTCAAAATTTGGCGCTATATTGGATTTCCTGCTTGACAAAACTCCATTCTGATCACGGATTCTTGAAGAGCATAGCCAAAACTACAAGGAAACATGGTTTTCGTTTTGAAATTCCTCTTTTTTAGTCATGAGAATGAGGCTTGAACATAAGTTAAAAAATTGTAGTTCTTGGTCGTTAATGGGTTAATAATTAATGAGTAATTAACAATTAAAGATTAACCAATCGGAAGCATGCGTTAGATGAACGACAGTCCATGTGTCATTGATGAGAGTGTGTGCGCAAAAGAGTAATTTTAAATTTGCAGGAGGTTGTGAATATCAATGGTGCAACTTCAAGCGGCAAATGAGAGACGAGATTCTTAGAAAATATCTTTTCCTTTAGAATACACGTTGAATTATTTTAACTTCCTTCGAGTATTTCGAATTCTGTAGAATTCAAACGAATTCTAAGAATTCACTTGTGCTCCTTTGAATTCTTTTGAAGTTTTTTGCAATTATCTTGAAACCTTTACAGTACACCTTGAATTATTTTGAATTTCTGCAAGTCTTTTGTATTCTCTGAATTTAAAATTCTCTGAAATCTTTTGAATTATATGAATTCTTTTGTATTCTCTAAATTAATTTGAAATTCTATCATTTTTTTTTAAATTCTGCGAATGCTTTTGAAGTTTGTGTATTCTTTTGCACTCTGTGAATTCTTCTGAATTCTCCCGCTATTCTCTGAATTCTTCTCAATTGTATGAAATCTTTTAAATTCTCTGAACTCTTTTAAATTCTCTGAAACTTTTTAAATTCTTTTGTATTCCCTAAATTCTTTTAAATTGCTCTAATTTTTCTTTGAATTCTGTGAATTTCTTTTGAAGTTTGTGAATTCATTTGTACTATTATATTGTTTGATTTCTTCCGAATTCTCTGAATTGTTTTAAAATTTTCTGAACTCTTTAAACTGTTTTGAATTTATTGAATTCACGGTATCACTGAATTTTTTTAAATGTTTTTCAATTATCTTGAAATCATTAGAATACACGTTGAATTATTTCAACTTTCTTTGAATATTTTTACTCCTGTTGAATTCAAACGAATTTTGAATTTCTACAGTTCTTTCGTATTATCTCAATTCTCCTGAATTCTTTTAAATTCTCTGAAATATTTTGTTTTCAAATAGTCTTCTGAATTCTTTTTCAGTTTTATGAATTCTTTCGATATCAAAAGAATGTAGAGGATACAAAAGAATTCAAAAGATTTCAGAGAATTTAAGAGAGTTCATAGAATTTAAAAGAATTAAGACAATTGAGACGAATTCAGAGAATTCGGCAGAATTCAGAGAATAGCGGAAGAATTCAGAGAATTCAAAAGATTTCAGAGAATTTGAAAGAGTTAATAGAATTCAATGAATTCAGAAGATTGAGAAGAATTCAGAAAATTTAGAAGAATTCAGG
>CAKNWW010264896.1:0-10860 GCA_932074435.1 Andricus kollari
ATTTGAAAACGCTCTCTAGTTTCATTGCGGGTTTCCGGGGTTCTTTTGAAAGTTTCTGGATCTCAAAATTCTCATGGCTCAACTTGTAAATTCTGTCACGTCCCGAGCAAAAGGCGAAGGTAGCTTGGAAAATAAGAAAAGAGAGAGACCAGTTTGCTGATTTTGTCAGGCTGGTAAGACCTGACCAATTATTTACTGTGCGTTTGTGTGTCACTTATCAGCCCTATGTGAACAGTGTTAGGGTGCAGTGTTTAAATAACTGATGTAATTAAAGTTTGACAGATTTATTAAAGAAAAGAACAGATAAATGTTTGATAGTTACAATAAACTTACATGTACCTTTCTACGCTTGAAAGGGCGAGAGTGAGATGCTTTGTTGGTTAGATCTCCGCTTATGATGTAAAACACCGACGGAGTTTTACCGGATGATAGATTGAATGAACTCGGAAGTAATTCAATAGTGAGTCCTTTCGCGAACGTTAACACCTTGGACTTTATTCGGAAAGTTACTCTACGACGACCGAAAGTCTCAGCAGAAGGGACTTACAAGGGGAAGGCCTGCTCTGCGACATTGACTTCGAGATGAGACTAGTATAAATCGATAGAACGTCGAAAAATATTAGAGGCGTATAGCAGCTTTCTTGTAATTGGGCCCTAGTTGTTTTTTAATGAATTTTTGAAAATCACGATTATTGTGCTATACGAGTATCTGCCGTGGCGCACGAGTTTTTCCCAACCGAAATCAGTGATACAGCGGTAAGGTGGTTGGCTGAGGAGCACGCTGTCGTGCGTTCGAATCTTTATGGCGCAATTTTTTTTGCTTTTTTTATTAACAACGTGTTAAATAATTATTTTAAAAACAGTTTTGTTTTCAGGTCGACAACTTCTGGACTGTATTATAATCAATTAAATAATACTAATACTAATAATAATATAATTTATAATAGCTCAGTTGGTTACACGCTCGGACTTTGCCTTAGAGGTCCGGGGTTCGATCCCTGAGCCGGTACCTCTTGAAATTTTTCAATGTACCTTTACCGAGGTTCTGGTGGTTCGGATCCCACCTTAAGCTGTAGGTCCCCCCATCATGCACTTGACTGCAACCTACCCTATGCCTTGTAGCAGCGCTTCCACGCCCTGCCTTTCTTCCTCGTTGTTTAGCTTCAACCCTCTCATCACAATATTATTTCTCCTGTCTGCCTTCTCTTTTCTCTCCATTCTCATATCCATTTCCCATCCGCGCTGTCCTACTTTTCATTCCTACGCTCTCCCACTTTCTCTTCTATCATATTCTCTACCCTCTCCCAAATACTTTTTGTCTCGCCCTCCCCCCTGTCACCTACTTTCATTTCCGACATGCCCTCCACCTTCTCAAGCCTCTTTTCCGTCCTTTCATTCCACATCCTAATCTCCTCTTCTATCTGCTTCATTTTAACTTCCTTTTCTTTCCTTACCGCCACCACCTACCTCTCTAATACTTTTTCCCTCACCTCTTTCACCTCCTTTCCCATTTCTCATCTGTAATTCTTAAGTCCTCCCTCATACCTTCCAGCTGCTCCTTAGTCCCCCTTACGTTTTCCCTCAATCCCCTGATCTCGACTATCAGTATCCCTAGTGCCTCCTTCTCCGACTGCCCCTCCATTTTTCTGGCAGGTGACCTACGTGTTCTTACGATTCTCTTGAAGAGACTCTCTACCGCTATTTTCTCCAGACTCTCTTCGCTGACTCTCTTCCTCTTCAAGAGATTACGCAGTTCGGCTTTTTTCCTTTCCCCGACGCGCCGGTCGATACCGGGCCACGTACTGTTAAGGGAGCGTTTAAGTATTACGTAACGCAGTATTTCGGAATTTTTTATTTGGCCTGACGTAATACTTGAACGCTCCCGTATGGTCGTGTCGTGTAGAATATTTCTTCCCCGGCTACTTCACTACCAGCACTCTCGCTGATCACCTCACGCTCTTCCGTCAGTAATTGGCACCTCTCCATGCAGTACCTTCTGCAACCGACAGATGTCTCTCAAGACTGTTACCGCTAACCCCCCCCCCCCCCCATTCTCCCGTGATCCCTCTTTATTCCATCCCTCACAGCCCCTACAGATATCCCTTTCTCTCCCTTAACATCCTCCAACACTACGAGAACCACCCTTGTCCCCCTCGAAGGCCCAAACTCCTGACCACAAACTCCTACGATCCCTTTCAAACTAACCTCATTTTCTCTATCTAACTAAATTCCACCTCACAACTACGCTGCAAATTAATTTTCATCTCCCTAATTCACCCCGCGCAACCCTACTCACCTTCTAGGCTTCCACCCTTACACTCCACTCAGACCTTCCACACAAATTCCGTAAAATTCTCTCACCACTGTGCAAAAAATGGACAAGCCAATGGACTGATTGAACAAACAAATAATACTCTGTTTCCCGCGACTCCAGTAAGTATACGTCTTGCGGATGGAAATTATTGGGACTTGCGTTTGAAGGAAGTGCAACGGAATTAAAATAAATTGCCAAACCAGTCGTCAGGAAAAAGTCCATTTGTACTACTTTTCGGCTTTGTCAATAGAAAATTGACCATCGAAAATTTTTCATTGAAAATTGTCCATCGCTGATGAGGCAAAATACACTCGTCCGGAAGTACCTTAACAAAAAAGTTGTGAAAATATCCTGAAAGAGCAGGCTCGTTACAGAGAAAGGTATGGCAAGAGTCACACTCTAAATTTGATCTTCGCCGCTGGAGATATGGAGGTCCACTTATTACCACCCGAGTGTTACCTGGGGACATGTATGGAGTCGCAGTTATAAAGCTTGATAATTGTGGGAAACGATATGCTGTAACCGCCCATGTGATTCAACTGAAATGTTGATATCTACCGCCAGCTAAAGAAAATGATTACATCGCAGAAATTAAGTCTCTAACGGATTTACGGTAATTTTATAAGCTTTGTATCTAATCGCTTTCTGCATTTTTTGGATTAGGCTTTCGTTCAGCTTGAGGACGAGCGAAAAATTCAGGATGGCCGAGTGTTAAAGACTATAAATTTATTTCTCATTAAAGTACATGAAAATCCTAAGAAAGTCGCGAGGATTATTTCAATAAGCGGTGTGCATGCGTGAAGGGCGACAAAGGGTGTGTGTGTGCAGAACGAAGGGCGAGTCGAATAAGTCCATCGATAGAATCAAAGGAGAACGAACGTTTAGAGCGAAGGCGAGCGATAAGTGCGTTATGCGAGCGATCTACTTACGTTCCGGTCAAACTTGTATTTATTGCTAATATTGAGATCATCCAACCCCATGTACTTTAAATAATCTTACATTTACTTCAACCCTCCGCGAAGGTTTCCAGAGCCTCCTACGAGGACCTCCCACGAAGGCCTCCAGAGCCCCCTAAATGTATCTTAACTAATGTATTTTATTTTATTCTAATTTAATAGGAGTGCCATTTTAGAAAAAATAGGCTTTTTCTGGTCCACCCTAATAGTTAAATAACTGCATTATAAAAACAGGTTTCAAGTACTCCTGCCACCAGACTTGATGTTCTAAATTTACAAGAGCAGCTAGATATGAGATTGCAGCAATGGCAGGCAAGAGAAACTGGAATTTGTCCTGTGCGTCGACAGTTATACACTCAATGTTTTGGTAAATGATTTAAATATCTAACATAAGTATTCCTCTGAAATAGTACCAAGTGGGTATCCAAATTTGAGGACGTTCTTACATCATTTTTACAATATACATCTCCGTCTTTAAGATGTATTTGCGACATCGCATGATATCGTAAATACGTAAATATTGTCGGAACGATGTCGGAAAGACGTCCTCAAATTTGTGTGCCTGCTGGGTGGATTAAAAATGTGAATAATATCTCTATCTTGCAGATGAACTGATTAGACAGGTTACTGTTAACTGTGCAGAACGAGGTTTATTGTTACTAAGGGTTCGAGATGAAATCAAAATGACGATGGCAGCTTATCAAACACTTTACCAGAGCAGTATTGCATTTGGCATGCGAAAAGCACTTCAAGTTCGTACCGGAAAATTGATTTTTCCTTGTATTACATCCTACCTACGATCTGAATTATAATTTACCTAAATTGGCAACAGAGTCATTTTTGTCGTAGTTCTAAAGATAATAAATTGGGACACCTAAAAAACAAGCGATAGAGACTGACTGCCGATTGTTGCCAATTTTCATTCTGTTTTAGAATCATCATAAAAAATGTAGAGACGTGCACAAAAAGAAATCTCTTGGTCGACCAGTGACTTCAGTCTTTTGTCTCTATTTATCATGCATTGACAAAGGAGCGATTTTCGTTCCCTATTGAAAATTCCGACGTCGTAAACTACGTCTGATACTACCTGGGAAACTACGTCGGAACCTACTTCGGAAATTGAGATGGTAAAAGACGCAGGTTCTGACCTAGTTTCCGACATATTTAGCGTCAAAATAAAAAAATTTCACAATCGTACTCAAAATTCAATAATGTTCCCAAAAATTACATTTTTCTATTAATTCAGCAGATACCCATGAAAGTCAGTACGAGGGGGTTTTCGGAGTAAAGAATACTTTGGGGTCAAAATAGAAAAAATGCATAATTTTACTCAAAATTCAACAATTTTACTCAAAATTCAACATTTTTACTCGGAATTCAAAAATTTCACCAAAAAATTAAGAATTTAATTTATTTAGTAGATTTTCATTAAAGTCAGTACGAGGAAGGTTTTCGAAGCACAGAACACAAATTTGGGGTCAAAATAAAAATTTCACAATTTTACCCAAAATTCAACAATTTTTCCAAAAATTAAACAATTTTAATAAATTGGTAGATTTCCATGAAAGTCAGTACGAGGTGGGTTTTCGGAGCACAGAACACAAATTTATGGTCGAATAAAAAAATTCCACAATTTCACTCAAAACTCTCAAATTTTACCATAAATCTACCAATTTTATTTTCATAAAAAGTATTTTTGGAAAAATTGTGGAATTTTTGTATTTCTACACCAAACTTGTGTTTTGTGCTCCGGTTCTGTGTTCCGTCCTTTCAGGGAAATCTACAAAATTAGTAAAAATTTTAAAAATTGAGTAAAAGTTATGAATCTTCGAATTTTTACCCCTTTGTGTTCTGTGCTCCGAAACCCCCCTCAAACTAAAAAATTTCATGGAAATTTACCAAATTAATATAATTTGCTAATTTTTGCAACATTTTTTTATTTTGCGTCAAATTGTGGAATTTTTTGTATTTCTATCCCAAATTTGTGTTCTGTGCTCCTAAGATCCACCCAGATAAAAAAGTGCGCGCACGATGCGACGCACGTGCGTCACACCACGTGCGGATTTTCTCGCACGACATGCGCGCAGGGGATGACATAGCTGCGTCCTCATATGCGTGACAGGTGTGTCGCACTTCGTGAGGGTCGCACGTCATGCGTGTCGGCGCGGGTATGGTGCGTGCTCACATTAAGGATTTTTAGAGGGTACAGAAAATATTTGCATTGATATTTTTGAATAAAGAGCAGGTAATTTATCATGAACGTATTTTTTATTATGGATGGAAGGAATATTTATACATTTTAGTTGAGCATTAGCAATTCAGTTTCCGCATGTTTGTATCAACAATAATAAATATTTTTCGCTGCAACTACAAGATAGAGGCACATAAAATTGACAGAAAACATAAAGACATAGGTAAAAAGTATATTTTTCGTTTAAATCCAATAAACTGTTTATAACTATTTTTACGTCTCTTATTAAAGTTTCAGCGAAGGATAGTTATTATTTTGGACAAAAACATGCTAATATTTTTTGTTTGAATAATAATAAAAAAAACAATATTAAACAGAAATTAGCTGTTTTTAATTTTTCAAAACAGAAATAGGTTATTTATATCCGCTTTCGCATTTCTCAAAGTTTCAGCGAAAGATATTTCGGTAACGCCTAAAAGGAGAATAAATATAAATATTAATAAACACGCGCACGATTCGACACAAATCGAGAGGAAAGGGGGCCGCAGAGTCACTACACATAAAAATCCTATCGCAATAATAAAATTTGCGATCGAGAACCAACACGTTTTCTCGCTAAAAACTCGCAAAACGAAACCGTGCGAAAACGACAATGAAAGTCGACAACAGCTGTTACGGCGCGGCGGGCGATTACCGTTCGACCGACGCGACGGGTTCTGCGCCGTATATTATTCAGCTAATGCGCGCAGTTTTTGAATATAGCTCCTCTTATTTCTACTTCAAAATAATAAAAAAGTGAATACACTACGATTGAAAATTAAAGATGCATTTTTTAAATGTCTAAACAAATTTTTTAAACATTTATTCTAAATTACATTTTAAACTCAATTTAATGTTAAAATTGAAATGAAAAGCATAAATTGAAGTTATGAACATAAATAAATATGTAAACTTGAAATTATACCAAAAATTTTATTTTTTTATTCACTTAATTTCAAATTCAAATTGACAGACGGATAAGTGAAATTAGTACGTTGAAACTATACAACCATGCATTTTATAATTCTTACTAATTTCCTCATTTATTCTTATTATAAAATCGGGAATGTCTTAGTTTTTGTAAATAAACAATTTTTACAATATTAATTAATTCAATCTTTAATTATAATAATTATCAATATTTTTAAAAACTTTATTACAATAATAATAGTTCACTATACTACTATTATCAAAAAATGTGCTTATTACGTATATATCATGCATATAATGACCCTCACAAAGTGCTACACACATGCGCCGCACATCGTGCCTATCACAAAGTGCATCGAATATGCCTCGCACGTACGTGCCTCTCACAAAGTGCGACCCATATGCCTCGCACCCAGCACGCACCGCGGGCCCCGCATGCTGTGCGAGTAACGTGCCTCGCACGTTTGCTATCTGGGGCCAACTCGTACTGACTTTCATGGATATCTACCAATTTACTAAAATTTTGCAATTATTGGTAAAAATGTGGAATTTTTGTATTTTGACCCCCAAGTGTTCTGTATTCAGAAAACCTTCTTGATACTGACTTTCATGGAAATTTACCAAATAAATTAAATTCTTAATTTTTTGGTCAAATTGTTTAATTCTGAGTAAAAATGTGGAATTTCTTTAATTGCAACCAAAAATTTGTATGCTGTGCTCCGAATCCTCCCTCGTACAGAATTTCATACAAATCTACCAAATTAATTAAATTTTTGGTAAAATTGTCGAATTTTAAGTAAAATTGTGGAATTTTTGTATTTCTACACCGAATTTGTGTTCTGTGGTTCGAAAACTCCTCTCGCGCTAGCTTTCATGAAAATCTATGAAATGAATACAAAATTTAAATATTGAGTCCAAAATTTTAAATTTTCGTATTTTTACCCCAACTTTGTCTACCCATCTACCCATTTATTAAAATTTTTGGTAAAATTGTTAAATTTTGAGTAAAATTGTGGAATTTTTCTATTTTTACCCCAAATTTGTGTTTGTTGCTCCGAAAACCCCCCTCGTACTGACTTTCATGAGAATCTGCTGAATTAATAAATTTTTTAAATTTTTGTTTCAATTGATCCGACGTAGGTTTCGACGTAGTTTCCCACGTAGTATCCGACGTAGTTTACGACGTCAGAATTTTCAATAGGGTGTTGTGCATGCCTCTACATTTTTTATGATAATTCGAGAACCATTTAACATTTGTACAGTTTCTTGGACTCATTTTAAAAAGGAGATTTAAAGATTCATTTTGCGTGACTTTTAAAATTTGAACATTATATTATATCCTGCAAAAAGTGAGTACATGTTTTTAATCGCTCGTTTTTTAGGTGTCCCTGTAAAAAGGAGAGCATTGAAATGGATTACATGGCATTGAAAAAATTGTACACTTTAATACCTATAAATCTAAACGAATTCCGTTTTTGTCCGAGTGGTCATTCAACGGCATTCGAATGCATTAATTGTATTCGATATATCCGGTCGAAAAAAGCATTAAATGGCATTCGACCTATTTGGTAATTTAACGGCATTGGTTCCATTCTATGCCTCCGATCACTGAAGGCATTGCATGGCATTCAACTGATACGGTCATTTAACTGCATTCAATGGCATTAAATCAATGGCATCACAAAGAAGCCACTTTAATGCCATCATTTTTTTGTGTGACTCAAAACGATTCGAACAAAAACAGTCGAATGCCAAAAAGCGCATTCAGACAAAAACGGAATTTGTTTGGATTTATAGGCATTAAAGTGTACAATTTTTTCAATGCCATATAATCCATTTCAATGCTCTCCTTTTTACAGGGGTCCTAATACTCATGGACGGAACTGAACTTCTGCACAAATTTTAGGTTAGATATTCACTAACTTTACCTTTTATTGAATTAAAGATAGAAAATAATCCTGATTGGTTTTTTTTACTACATATTTAGAAAATACTTGTATTTATTTCTTGTTTCTTTAATGGAGAGTGAAGACCCCCAAACCCCAACGGTACTCCGCCCCTGGATCCCAATTCGCCTAAATTTTAAAATCGAACTTCTCCAGCATTTTTAAGATTTTCAAAAATGTTTTGTTGAAAACAGGAGCCTGTTCAACGCAGCCATATATAACAAATCTTTCAGAAATTGGGAAGGCTCTTTTTAATTCCGCAAACATTTTAAGGCTGTTGGAGCGGTGTCCAAAAAAATGGCGAAATCTGTGAAGCACTCAAACTTTACCACTAAGATTCGATAAATCTGGATTAAGGTTTTAAAAACGAACTTTGAACATTTTCTTGACCCGGAAAGGGTTTCGCGGTGGCAGCACATTGGGTAAGTCTCTGATTTTTCTAGAAAAAAATACGGTAACTACTAAAAAGTGAGAGTGAAAAAGTGTAGCAACGACATGAAGTGTGAAGGAAGCCGACTGGCAGCTGATAGCTCTAATAGCTTGACCGTACTGGAACGTACTGGATCCTACTACGAAAATGCTTTTTCGGTAAAAGTCGCATCCGCATGCTGCTGCAACCACCTGTCTTAGCGGGAATTATAAATTTGAATAAAAAATGCAATTTGTGAGTTTCTTCTTTTTTGTTTGTTGAAAAGTCTGAATGATGGCGAATGCAACAGTATATCTGCAATTTTAATAAATAATTAATTTGTTCTTGTAATAACAAACGTGGTCTCGGCAGAAGAAAAGTATACAAGTGATAAAAGGATGCTCCCGGTAAGAAAGCTTGAATAGAATAGGATTGAAAATTCCAATTCATGTTAATACCTGATTTTCCCTTCGTTCTCTTAAACCAGAAACAGTAATTAGAAAGAAGCAACAGCTATACGTTTCAATACAGTTTGAAAAATATAATTTTTGTCCGACCCCCCTTGAAAACGCGCCATTGCATGCACGCAAAGCAGGCGTAAAGTGGCGGCTTGCAGCCCAGTGACGTTTGCTCATGCACACCCCGTCGCCGGACCAACAAAAACTTTACGCCCGCTACACATGAAAGTTTACGCCCGCTACATAAAAATGTACACCCGCTACACATACACTGTCCCCCGCAAGTGAGAATATGGAGGAATTGATCTTTATCTTTGAAAAAATAGTATTGCTAGACCCGATAGTCTCCCTTCTGCAAAGTATGCTATTTCTTCCTTTCACGTATAATCTAAAATTGTCAAGTACACCAAACATCCTCTATCTGCTTCACATGCTTATTTTCAAGGAGGAGGATAAAAAGTATGGTGTGTATCAAGGACGTAAAGCTATTTTGCCTCGTGTGACTTCTGCCCTCGCTTCGCTCGTGCAGCAAATTCACACTCGTCACAATAGCCTTCTTTACGCCCTCGATACACAATATACTATTTCTACCTATCTTGAATTAATAGAATTTGCGTAAAATTTACTGACGATTATTAAAGAATTTATTATTACTATATGACATATAATCATATTAATGAATTAAATAATTATTTAATTAATTATTCAAGTTAACTAATGTTTCCAGAATACATAAATTCTTTTTTGTATTACGGTATCACAAATCCTATTTCATTCAATTCAGTTATACCACTTGGAATTGAGGATAATACGTTTCATATAAAGTCAATACAGATTTCTTGAATTGAACTCACACCATCTCTCCGCATGTAAACTTGAATTCAGTGTAATAGACCCTTCCTAACTTCAATTCAAAAACCGGTAATTCAGAAAATTTAATGTGCACATTTCGCGAATGAATTAAACTGAATTGAACACACTTCATATCTAACCTTCTTTTTGGAATAGGAAAGAGAGTCATTAACACTATGTGAATAGACGGGAATTACATTTCTGAGCCACTTATTACTTTCTTGAACATTGAAGCCTGAAGGGAAAATCAGGTATTAAAAATAATAGGATTATCTCTACTTTCACGCTGAAATCTTAAATTTGTAATTCTATTCTATTCAAACCTTCTTACAGGGCTGCTGTGAACTCGCTGATAATAATCGATAATAATTTTGCAATTTTCTTTGAAATTATTCATTTAATTATTTACAAATCTTCTCTTGACACAAATTATAATAATTTTAAAATTCATATAAAATTACAGACTTGTCGTTGTACATATTTTTTGTTTTGGAACGTACAAGAAAAATATAGAAATGGAGCATTACGTAGAATCGTATAAACATAGTAAGGTAAGTATTGTACACCCCCTAGCGGACCGAATGAACGGAACGGATACGCTACAGCGTATCGCTATAGTATCCACATCGTATCCTCTCCGTATCATGCAAGAAAAACTCATTAAAAAGGGAAGATGAACATTTAACTTGTTGAGATTCGGATTCTACGTGAAATTTTGGGTTAGAAGGTCACGGAGTAATTGCAATAGTTTTTCTTGAAACGATA
>CAKNWW010264903.1:0-12075 GCA_932074435.1 Andricus kollari
TATGCTCACAAAAACACCATCTTTTTATTTATGCAATTTCTTTGTTACAAATGTACTTCTATAAAGAAGACAGGCAGTGAATTTTATGTGGACCAAATAATTTTTGTGGTCACGAGAATTTTTTTTCAAATAATTAAATTTCCGAATTTTTCTTATTAACAACGACTGATAAGGAAAATTTTTAAAATATTACAGATTTCAAGATATTTTACGAGATTTTACTTGATTTTTGTGTGATTACTAGGGATTAAGGAGTTTAAGGTATTTTAAAAGATTCCAAGGAATTTCGCGAGATTTCAAAATGTTGTAAGGGTTTTCATAGGATTTCGTAGGATTTCAGAAAGTCAAAGGATTTTAAAAAGGTATCCAAGATATCAGTGATATTTAAAAGATTTCAACAGATTTCTAGGGAACTTCAGGGAATAAATGAAATGAAATTTCAAGGGACTTCTGGGATTTTTTAGGATTTCTATCGATTTCAGGGATTTCAGAGATTCAAAGAAATTTAATTGGATTTAGAGGATTTCCGGGGATTTAAAAAGATCAAAATACAAGAAGTTAAATTCAGAATAAACAAAAATTTAATTTATTTTTCAATGTCCAACATTCAAATTTGACCACGGAATTCTCGGCAATTAAAAAATACTTGATTGACGAGATTTCTAGGAATTTAAGACAATTTCAACAGATTTTAAGGGATCTGGATGGGTTTCAAGGACTTAGGATTTCAAGGGATTTCAAAGCTTTCAGGGTATTTTAAAAGATTTGAAAGAATTCCATGGACTGTATGGAATATGTATGTTGTGTTCTAGATTTAAAAATAATTAACCCCTCTATTAAATTCAATCAATCGCGCGTTTTTCGATTCGTCAGGAAAATATTTGAATTAAAAAAAAAACAATTTCGAATAACTATTTATTTGTTAAAAGTGTTTGAAAACTTAAATTCAAGCGAAAATGACATTGTGCGATCTGAGAATAAGGAAATAAGTATTATCAGTTTATTTTTAAAGTTAAACAAATATGATTTTCCTAAGATTCTGTAGAAAATTAAAAAAGATTTTTGCAGATTTGAGATTTGTCGAAAAAGAATCTAGAAAATTTTAAAGAAATTTTTTTTAGCTTACAGGATTTTGCAAAGTATTAGGAAAAATCCGAGCTAAAATTCATAAATATCTTGTAAATTAATCCAAATTTTCCCTAAAAGTTATAAAAATTTGTGCATAATTCAAAATTTTGCCTTACAACCTTCCAGATTTTTAAAAACAATTTTGGAAATCTTTTCGAATCTTTTTCAATTTTCTTTTAGAATTACTTTTTCAAAATAAAAAATCATTGGAAATTTTCCCCTGAACCTTACAAAAATGTTCCTATCCACTTGGGACCTTTCACAATTCTTAAAAAGCTGCTAAATTTTGTTTCGAAATCTTCAAAATGTACATTTTCTTTAAAATTTGTTTAAATCTTCTCAACATTTCAATTATTTTCGAATGTTTTGAAAACTTCTAAAACTTCTAAATATATTTTGAAACAATTAATTTTTCGTAAAATTGTTAAAATCCTGCAAAATAAGAAAATTGTAGTGTGATAGCAAAATCTTAAGAAAAGAATTATTTCCCTATATTAAAAACTCGTTTACAATAAAAAATTTTTGTTTGATCAATAATGTTTAAAAACGTTTAGAAATAAATTTTATCATGAAATAAAATTACTCAATTGGAAATTTTTATTTCTATAATTGATGGTGCAGAAATTCGAAATCTTTTTTAATAGATAAACACACTGAAAACAGGTGCTAATAGTGATATTCACGCAGTTTCACAACCAATCAGGTTTTCGACAACAATGTGTCCCATATTTGCTAGGTATTTGGTAACATCACTTTTCTTAAACAGGATTGCATTTTACTATTTTTCTAATATTTTTCAAAATTGATGATACTATTGACACTATTTTGAATTTTTCAAATGAGTTCGAGCATGGAAAAGAAGAAAACGTAAGGTTTTATTGATATTTTACCTCATATTTTTTTAACATGAATCAGCCTTTGGCTGTTCATCAGTTTATCAATCGTAATTGAAGAGTAATCTTTTTCGGTTCAGGGGATCCCTAACTCGATTGTCAATATGTCGCTCACATTTACACTCTGTTCAGTATTCAGTTTGTGCGTGCGAAGGGTGCTGTTAACTACTGGTAACATGACCTACGACAGTGATTCTCTTTACACATTGTTACGCATGCAAAGTTAATATTCCAATTATTACGAGGTACAAGCGCACGCATTACTTATAAGGCTATTAAAATGCATGTATTATACTACCGTATCCACGTTTCCATATATAAGTGTATTTTTTTTTTTTTAGTACTGTGCTCAGAACCCTGAATTCGGGAGTTAATTAGGAATGCATTTGAGTTATGGCTCTCGAGAGTATAGGGTAATTGCGAAAATTAAGCTATAAAAATAGTTTCTTTTTTATTTATTCTAAATTGTTGAACAAAGTAGGATCGTTACTTCCTAATAGAAAATATTCGTCCGGAAAAACTTCTTGCTATTTATTTAGAATTTCCGGACGACTAGCACCTCCTTTTACAGTTTGGGACAATTCGTACAGGAATTTCGGACGGATAGGCGATAGCGAAAAATCTTCAGCCGACTGGACTGCCGAAAAAAATGATTTCCGTTAAAGAATTGAACCAAAGTTTATCTGTACCGTTTTGGATTATTTTCTTTTTTCTTTTGACAAATATTAACATTTTTTACTTTTCAACTATATTTTTTTATCAAATTAACGAGAAAATCTTAACAGTATTCAAGTTTAATTGTTGTTGAATTTTTCCGACAAAAATATGTTTTATATGAAGTTATGCATATTTGAATGTTGTGCTTTGTTTATTGTCTTCTTTCGAAATTCACCGGGAAATTAAAAAATGGTTCAAAATTAATAAAATGGTGACGGTTTTTTTGCAAAATATTTAAAATCAATTTTCTCGAAAAACAAACTCTTATTATATTTTTTCCAATTTTTTATTGAATTTGTCCTTTCATAAGGATGCCATCTTTGGTAGCCAGGATAATTTTTTTTCATAAAATCTAATTTCCTAATTTTTTCGCAAATAACAAGTACGAAAAAATGATGAAATAAAAATTCGTAGATCTAAAAAAGTTCTACAGAAAATACCCATTTCTCCTTGGTATTATTTTGCATCATTTACGAGAAAAATTCAAAAATTATACTTTTAGGGAAATTAATTCTTCCGGCCTCAAAAATAGTTTAGCTCTCATAAAACTGATAGGATGTCTTTCTTATATTAGCAAAAACGTCTTTAAAATATTGTAAAGAATAAAAAAGGTGGACTTTCTCAGAAAATATTTTTTTCATGTTCTCAACATTCGAATAAAAAAATATAAAATATTTTCTAGAAAACGCCACCTTTATTATTTTTAAACCTATTTTACACAGTTTCTGATAATATAAGGACGAAATTATATCAGCTTTATGCGAGCTAAACCATTTTTGGGTCCAGTAGAATTTTTGTACCTAAAAATATAATTTTTTAATTTTCCTAATGAACGACGCCAGATATCACAATAAGGGAAGAGGTATTTTTCATACAACTTTTTTAGGCAAAAAATATGTCATAAGTTTTGTTCTTCAAAATTGCGAAATTATTTCAGTTTAAAATTTTACATTCATTAATAGTTTATTTCCAATGATTCAAATTAAATTATTTAATTTGCGAACAGCCTACCTTTATGGATATTTCCGTAACTCTAACCCTTCTTCCAGCTCGTTTTTAAATTTTATATTGATCTCATTTTAATGTTTAAAATTTTAACTTGTGTAATATTTATTTTACATAATTTTTTTAAAAGTAATTTAAGTTACAGAAACGTGTTAACGTCTGAAATTAAAAAAAAAAATGAAAACTCGGGAAATAACCAAGCAACTTGAAAATTGTAATTATTTTGAAAATAGTAATATAAGCAAAGAAATGAATAAATACCTACAAATATTAAAGTCATTGATCTAGAAACTGTGCGTGACATTTCCTCATTGAGTGCGACAAGAGCTTTTCTCTGTCTTTAGATAACTACCCTTTTGGATAACCTTATGCCTAACGAAATATATAGTATGTCGCAGTAGGTGAAATGTGAAAGATCATGTTCGAAGATTTTAATAATCATTGCCGAATAAAAAAAACATCAGCATAATCATATAAGTCAATTGCTAATTTTTTAGTTATAAAATAATAAGAATTGATTTTTCAATCTTTTTTGGGATAAATTTATAAGCATGGAAAAATGCATAAATAAGAAGTTTATGATGGTCGTATTTCTTAAATATGAGGTCTGATCAAATGCGAGAGACGTGAAGTGTAAAATAGTGAAATTCGATATTCAGAATAAGTAACCAATGGAGTGTCTTGGGAGCACGATAAGCTCCTTTTTTGGACGTAACTTATAATTCTAACAGAATTTCTAGAGTTATAGTTTTTGTCATATATCTTGATTTTGTTTTAAATTCCCAGAACAATAATAAATATTATAAATTTTCAATGACTGAGGTTTAATTGATCACCAGTTAACAGCATTATTTTACTATCATCTATCGTCTTTCACCGTGGTTGAAGACTTTTTATGTATCTTCAAAAAACTACGTAGAAAGAAAGTTTTTTCCGTCTATTTAAATATATTTCCGATAACCCATTCTTCTGATAGTGATTCCACTTCTTTGTTCAATACTCAGTGAAGCAAACATTTTTCCTGTAGTCTTGGATTTCAATTGTTCGTAAGATCTTTCCTACCTTTTGATTTGAAATTTAATTTAATTGTGTGCAGATGATTGCTTAAGTTCTTTTAATTTTAATTATATGAGAGTGAAGAGCTTTACATAATGACTTTGTGAAGCTCTTCGCCTGAGGTGCTTGCTAGAGAGATTGGTCAGCGGCGTGGATCGGAGCAGTATTAGGAAACGAACGTATTATTTAGATAATAAACAACACGGGAATTCTTGATTAATATAAAAATCTATACACCCTCCCCCTTATACCGCCTCGTACACTTCCCTTTCTCACTTTTCTCATATGATCTCCCTGGTTCCCGGCTAGAACCGAGTGAGTCACGCTTACCCCGACAGGGATTTGGCTTAATGGTATAATAATAATGATAATAATATTTTTTCTCTTAAATAGTTTGAAAGCTGTCGGTATTCTCTATAAAATAAGCCAGTCTAAAGTCATTTTTTCAAGTTTTTTAGGAAGTTATTGCAAAAAAGGAGAAATTTCAATGTTTTTTAAAAATTTAAATTAAATCTAATATAATAGACATTTTTTAATGTTCTTGGAATCATTTTACAGGTATATTTCAATACAATCGCACCAACCGATCACCATTATTGTGAATAATTTTTCTTGCATGATGCAGCACGTACAAAAACGTAGGAAGAATTTAAATATTTTTCCTGCTGAAAGAAACATTTTCTGTAAATATATGAAATGAGTAATATTAAGGTTTCTATGAAGTTTATTAAAAATATATAATCATTTGATTTTTATCACCGTTATTGTTAATTAAATTAGATTTTGTTTAAATTTTAAGAAAGCTTTGCAATTTTCACTATTTTTACAATATTTTTAAAAATTAGCCTGATCAGGGCCGCCTCAGGAATAAGGAGCAAATTGGGCAATTTCTGCACGGGTTGAACAACCCTGCACATTTTATATAGAATTTTGATTGCTTTCAATCTTTTCAGGAAAGGAAATTTTAACTCATATAATTAATAATAAAAGAACTAAAGATCGTTACTGTATAGTAGATTGGGCCGAAGAATCCTTTTTTTTAGTAGCGAATTCTTATAGCGGGTAAAAGTTGCATTTTCCCAACAGTAGTAAGCCCGCCAAATTTGATTTCAATCGGATAATATCTTCTGTTCTATGTATGTATTTGAAATTTTTTTAGAGTTCCCTATGATCCAAAAAATATGTTAAATATTTGGTAGGTACAGTTTTTGGCAGTGAATAATAATATTAAATGAGAAATTGAAAAACAAAATTTTTCTCACGTTCAAACTTTCTTGAAATATTCAGTAAGCCCAGTTTTTTGGATTATGTTAACTGATCTTTTTTTTTTTTAAATTGAAACATGTGCCTCAAATTTCTTAATTTCTTTAGCTTGAATCGAAGGAACATGCCATTCTTTTGCTATCATACAAAAAAAACTTTATGTTTTCACCTGTTTAAAACCAGGACAATTTTTTTTCACGATCAAAAAACAATGGCAAGTTTCTTCGATGACAGCTCAAGAAATTCCAAGCACTGCATGTTTACATTTTTTCATAAAAATGTGCAGTTAACAGAATCTAAAAAATCGTTTTTTGCATATTTAATAAAAGTTCTAACTTCAAAACAAATTTTGCTTTTGTTTTATAATTTTACATTATTATACATTAACAAACCGTAACTACAAAAAATTTGAACACAATTTTTCGGTCCATAGGCAAATTTGTTTAAATTATCTAAGTTTTTCTCAAATTTGGTGAGCTTACTACTGTTAAGCAATTGCAACTTTTAAACTCTTTTAGAATCCGCTACTCAAAAAAGAAGGTTTTTTCAAGCCACTATACTGTATGGTATAATTATATGCGTACATATAATCGAAGATCAATTAACTTTGATGGTATCATACGTGCAACAATCAGATTGTCATCTTTCTGATTTTCGAATAAACAATTAAAAGAAGGCAAAGTAGAAAAAGGTAGATTTTTGGATAAAAGAACAAATTTTTCGATCCTTAATAAAATTCCTGGGGTGTTACGGGGTTTTCTCGATTTCTCGTTCCGCTGGACACCCTGCGTACAGAATTCATGGAATCGGTATCGTTAAACTGTTTGTACAATAGAAACATTTTCCAGTATTATTTAAAATACTAAATGGAAATTCAAAGATTCAAATGCTTTTATAAAGTTCTCAATTCACAAAAAAATGGTAGTTTGGTTCAACAATGTAAAAATGTAAGTGGCATTTTAGTTTAATAAAATGTATGGAGCTAGCAATTTTAGTAATTCTGCTGCTCGCAAGTTTAGCAGCCTTGTGGAATTCCTGCAGTCTTGGAATTTGCCATGCTTCGTATAAAGTCTGGGGTTCCTTTGCCCTGTGGATTTTTCATGCTCCTAGAACCATGCATAACATTAGCAAGGTACTCCAACTATTTCGTGCCTTGTCAAGTCTAAAAGTATGTGGCATTTCACTTATTTCTCTGAACAGAATTATTCGTCACTACTGTACCGAGAAAATAGTAGAGAATTCTCTCTATCAATAAAACTTGAACTATATTCACTGCAAATTTATTTATTTGCATGTAGGAGCAAAAATATATTGAAATATAATTATGTTAGCCCTTAAAGTAATTTATTTTCTTAGTTATGTTAAGACAGTTTTTTGGACGGACCAGTACAAAATAAGTAGTCTCTATTGATCGCATTTGAATTCAATAATCTTCCGCCGAGGATTTCATACTCTAGAAATGGCACTCACGAGTTGGTCTATTTTCTTTTCAACGCCTGAACTTCGCCGATAGAGTGCATCGTAACCCGTCGTTAATTTCCGCTATAGAAGACTAGCATACAAACTTTTATTTTCTGAGCGGAATAAAAGAGAACAGTCGTTTAAAGGTGCTAAAACCGAGGATAAAACTAAAACTTGAAAACAAAATGAGGAAAAATATATCTTTTGTTTGACGTTATCTTCTTTTCCAATGGCAAAAGGTAAAAAAACCAATTCCACGTTGACTTTACCGCTCATGCTGGAACGAACCATCAAAGGCGTTGTGCACAAATTTTTTTGTTTAAATCAAACCAATTGGCATGGAATATTTCGATAGAATTTGATGTCGTTGGCCATGCGGGTTTGAGTTAAATTTAATTCCATCGTATAGCAGATGTATTCGTTTGAAGATTTTATCGATTTAGTTACGTTTAATCACTTTAATGTAAGGATGTATTGATGTATTTGTTTAAATCACTTGCATTGATGTGATCTAATATTTATTAAGGTGAAATAGCAGTTGTTTATAATAATACACAGTGCGGCCCACTGGACCGGGCAACCGGGAAATGCCTGAGAATCGTTTAAGACCGAAAAGAAATCGTGAAATTACCGGAAATTTTTATGTGGACCAGGAACTTTATTCTATTTTTAATAAACAACCTTAAAGTTTCAAAAGTAATTGTTAGTTTTAACCAATTAACGACTAAGAACTTCGATTTTTTATTCATTTTCAAGCATCATTATTATAATTAAAGAGTGGAAATTTTTGAATGAAAGCCCCATTTCCTATACGATTTCGGGTATGCTGTTTCAGAATCTGTGTTCAAAATTGGAATATCTCCTCTAGAAAATTAAATGTGACGAGAAAATTTTGTTTTCATGATGTTTTTTCACATTGAAATGGCGAATAAACTGTACACTTTCTTCAACCATCAGTACACAAAAATCGTGTAGTTTGACAGTATACTTTTGGTTTTCATCATAAAAGTCGTTATCATGTTCAAAATGGTCATCTTACACTTAAAAATTTTGAAAAAATATAGGTGAAGTAGCTTTACTTGTTTGAGAATCATGTGATTCATACAAATAAGTTAGAGTTCAATTCTAAAACTAACTGTTATTCTAATAAATAAAAACAAAAACTAAAGTTAAAGGTTGATGGTAAACATTACCCCAGAGGAGATAAACCGTACTTACAACGAAAGCCAATCCAAAAACCTTGAACTTACTAACGAACATAATAATTTTTTTGAGAGATTTTTAACAGGGTTATCAATCTTCAGCCAGGCATTCGTTATCTCACACAGATCCCTACTTTCGCTTATACATAAAAATCTTACAGTATTAAAAAATTGACATTGTATTAAAAGATGGTACACAGGTTCTGTGTTAAAAGAATTCTCATAAGTAGATACAGTCACCATCAACATTCAAACTGCAGGTTTTATTCTTAATTATATGTCTGATTATTAACCTTAATTGCGCTATAGTTCTGATAAAACCGAGTGGTGTTCTTGATAGAGTTAAATATTTCTGAGGTCCTTCTCGCAAAGTTAATTGAGGATAAAGTATTAGAGCAGAGAACGAGTGTGTTCGCTCTAAATCTTCTAGATATAATATTTTATCATAAGCTCTTATCCATGCCGATTTATTCTTTTGCAGAGAGGGAAGAGAAAGAAATTCCCAATCGCCCTCAACCACAATATTTTTAAATATGATTCTAACCTGTCGAGCCTAGTTGTATTTCTCTAGGGTTGACAAATCGTATTTTAATCTATCCAGTTCTCTTATTCTTAAATAACATTTCTTCGGGTATCGATCGTCGGGCATATTGATAAGTTTGTCTGTCCAATGGTGAATTGACCGAAAAACTCTAACTGCAAGTTGGGATGCACCTATTTCTAATCTAACAGCATATCCAGCAGTATTTTGTGGAACTTGCAGGATTCTCTTATGAAAAGTAGTTTGAACTTTTTCTATTAAATCTAAATACCTGAGACTCCATATATGCGCACCATAAATTAAAACGCTGGATACAAGACTATCGAAAAGTCGAACAATAGGGTTCCATAAGTTAAGTTTTAATCTGTGAATCAAATAAATCGTTGCTCCTACAACGAGGTTAGACTTACGAACAGCTTCATCTTTCGCCCTGATAAAAAGTGCAGATTGGGTGAATAAGGTGCCCAGGTACATAAAAGGTGGGTATTTTTTGTTATGGCCATGACCATCAAGAATCTTAAGCATTCCAACTAGGGAGTCCGCAAAGAAAGCCAAATCTTCGGTGTAAGCTAAGAACTATATTTCCGACAAATATTGGTGAACGTGGCAGCACGTAGGTTTCTGGGGTCGCTGAATCCGAATCTAGTGTCAGATTTTCCAAATTCAAGATTGCGGATTCAATATGGTGACCAAAATTTTAAACAAATTTTGGAATTGTATGAAATTGTCCGTACACAGGTTTTTTGGGGTCGCTGAATCCGAATTTAGTGTCCTATTTTCGAAATTCAAGATGGTAGATCCAATATGGTGTGCAAAATTTGAATAATGTTTGGAACTGGATGAAATTGTCCTTACGTAGGTTTTTTTGGGGTCGCTGATTGCGAATTCGTTGTCAGATTCCCAATATCTAATATTGCGAATCCAATGTGGCGTCCAGAATGGTAAAAAAGGTCCGGAACTTGATAAAATTGGTCATATCATGTTTTTGAGGTCACTAAATCCGAATCTGTCATCAAATCAACACCCTAGAATTCCGATTCTTAAATAAATTAAACTTTCCAAAGAGGTAAATATTTTCTTATTCTACTCTCAGCATGACCCAGAGAAAACGACGTGGACGTGGTAGATTCCTTTCTCCTTCGAGGTGGTTGTTTTGAGTGAGTCCCCTTGCCTCTCACTGAATCCTATGTCAGGTCATGTTTCTTCTTCATGCATGCATATTTTATTCCATGAAAGCATCTATTATTTCACAAAAGATTTCTCGTCAAAGCAAGCAAGCTTCTTATTCAGACTGTTCAATAAGAGCATACAGATTTGGTAACAACTGTCAATTATACCTCTCCAGTGCATTTATGAAGAAGAAACATGACCTGACATAATATTCAGTGAAAGGCAAGGGGACTCACTCAGAACAAGCACCCCGAATAGTGAGAGACAAGGGGACTTACTCAAAACAAGCAATTTGAAGGAAAAATAAATCTACCACGTTCACGTCGTTTTTTCTGGGCCATACTGAGAGTAGAATAAGAAAATATTTACGTCTTTGGAAAGTTTCATTTATTTAAGAATTGGAATTCCAAAGTGTTGATTTGGTGGCAGATTCGGATTCAGTGACCTCAAAAACATGATATGACCAATTTGATCAAGTTCTGAACCTTTTTTACAATTATAGACGCCATATTTGATTCACAATCTTAGATATTGAAAATCTGACAACAGATTCGGATTCAGCGACGCCGAAAACCTATGTACGGACAATTTCATCCACTTCCAAACATTTGTCAAAATTTTGGCCCCCATATTGGATTCGCCATCTTGAATTTCGAAAATCTGATACTATATTCGGATTCAGCGACCCCAAAATATTCGTTGGAATCTGAGTGATGCGTCCACACACCTATATTTTTTCAAAAGTTTCACGTGTAAAATCACCACTTTGATAATGGTAACGACTTTTATGATGAAAACCAAAAGTATACTGTCAAAATAAACGATTTTTGTGCACTGATGGTTGAAGAAAGTGTGTGAACAGGGTCTTCGTTTAAAAATGCCACTCCTTAATTATAATAATGAGACTTGAAAATTAATGAAAAAATCGGAGTTCTTCGTTGTTAATGGGTTGATTTCAACAGCAGTATATCATAATAAAACGTCTTTATAGGTAAAAAATATTTTTCTGTTTTTTTTTCTTTAATGCGAACTGAGTTAATAGAACCCAATATGAAAAGTTGAATATATTTGGTTGAAAGTAATTCTTTATTAGTTGAAAATTCAACTATTTTGGTAGAGGATTCGTCTGTTTGCAAAGAAAATTCACCTTTTATTGTAGAAAAGTCATATTTCTTGGTTGAAAATTAATGTTTCTTGTTTTAAAGTGAACTTTTTGTTGTTGAAAATCTAACTGTATTTTAAAAAATTTGTTTTTTTTTGCTTGAAAATTCAATTATTTGTTTAAAAATTTAACTATTCTGTTGAAAAATCGTCTCCTTTAATTTAAATTTAAATTATTTTGCTGTAAATGCAATTATTGATTGATTGAAAAATAATTAATTTTGTTGAAAATTCAACCGTTTGGTTGAAAATGATCTTCTTGTTGAAAATTCACCTTTTTAGGTTGATAGTTCAACTGTCTTTCGAAAAATTTGTCCTGTTTTGTTGAAAATTCAATTGACTCATAAAAAAGTTCGCTTTTCTAGATCCAAAATTCCACTATTTTAAAAAAATTATTCATTTAACTATTTGGTTGAAAATTCTTCTTTCTTGTTTGACAATTCACCTTTGCAGTTTGATCATTGAACTGTATTGAAGA
>CAKNWW010264908.1:0-19143 GCA_932074435.1 Andricus kollari
GTTTGTCATGCCTGAGCCTGTCTCGAGGCGGTCACAATGTTACGACCCATCAACCACCAATATGTCTGTCATGCTTGAGAGCCCGTCTCGAAGCGTTTGCAATGTTTCAAGCAATCACACAGTGTCTCGAGGCGTTCGCAATGTTGCGAACCATTAACCATCAATGTCTGTCATCGATTTTCAAAAGGTTACATTATTTTTACGAATTTCAAGAAATTTCGAAACCTTAAGAGGATACAAAATTTAAATATTTTGAAAATAAGGATTCAAACCTTTAGAGTTTAAATTCACAATATACGAATAATTTAAGCAATAAATATTATATTTTTTAAAGCTATTACCTTCAAAATTAAACTTTAAATGTACAGTGTTAAAAATACAAAATTTCAAATTTGGTAGACATTTCAATCAAAACAATCAGCGTCCCGAGAATAGTTCTAATTGCACACTTAAATTTAAAGTTTCAAGGCTGAACTCCAAAGTGCACCAAGTATGCAACCCGAAAGAATTCCACATCGAAATTGTTCAAAATTGCACGTCATGCAATTATAATGACATTTAAGTGAGTGGATACATTTTTCCACTAAGAATTAACAAAATTCTGACAGTATTAAAAATCTGATAAAATTAGATAAATAATAAGCCTCTACGTGAACTTTTATTCTGTATAATTCATGCGATATTTTACTAACATAATTTATTATAAGCTCAGTCTATTTGTTTAAACTCAATGTTGGAAGGCGTTCCTTTTTACACAAAAAAATGTCATTCCAATTTTACGAAAGTCATGTCAATTTTACGAAAGTTCTTCTGCCCAAGTGAAAAAGTATATTGGCAGATATTACCAATAAACAAATCTCAGGTTATTCACCAAAACTAATATACTAATATTATTAAACTATCTTTAAGTCTTTTTTTTAAATCTCAGCAAATTCTGTAGATTTCGACATTTTCTTTACTAGAATAAATTTTTTCCCGAATCTCATATTAATGTAATGGAGTATCTTACTTCAATCATTTTTTTATCAGATGTAAACAAATTTTTATCTGATGTAAACGAACTTAGGAAATCATAAATACAAAACTACTTAGTTTTCATGAATTTGACTACTCTAGAATGTTTAAATCCCCTTATTTTCTATGACCATCCAACACCTATCCTGAAATTCCTCTCTCAGATTAAGCAAACACACCTTCTATTGACGAACGATGCAGCTACTGCTTTTCTTTAATTGGTCGAGGAATATCCCACAAGTTCAACTTGACCACTCGCTGGAAAATCTGGCCAAGTGTTTAGTTGAATCTAGCCCAAAAGTTGAGGAATAAGTGGCTTCGTCGCTGCAAAAAACAAAGATGGACAGAGAAGATGGAAAGAGTGTTACACCACCACTGATTCAATTATATGTGACGTGCGACGAAGAAAGGGGGCTTACTCTGAAAAGTGAGATTGTTCAGGGCGAGCGATCGAAGTCGACAGGACAGACGCGACTTTTAGGAGAGAGGGAAGACTCACGAAATCTACCCTCTCCACTTACTATACATTCTCACCCATATAGCGGCGCGGGTCACGGACGGTGTATAGATGAGACCCGTAGATTGCAGTGTTGAATGGTGGGAGGTATTTCACAGGATCTCGAGCTCTCGAGCGAAAGCCCGATTTCTCGGGTCAAACAACTCAATTATTAGCCATAATAATGCTCGGAAATTTTCGTCGATGGTTTCATTAAAAAGAGCAACTCAAAAACTATCGAAAGGTGTAAAAACCTCGATTTCGATTTTTTTAGAGTAAGCCCCCTTTCTTCGGCGCACGTCACATATGGTGGTCAGTCTCTTCTGGTCACTATCGGCAAAATAATTCTGGAAATTCATTGAAACAGTCACTTCTTTCTGCAAAAGATTTAAAAAAATTAAAAGTAGCTTCCATCTTAGTCAAAAGAAAGTAATGAGAATCGCTGCAGTTCTTCGTGTGGACTAAGACTACGAAGAATTCTAAGATTTAATGCTTTCACGATGATACATTATAATAAATTAAAATGAGGTGTTTTGGGTTTCAATGATGTGCAAAACTACGAATCTTGCCGACGTTTTGTGAATATTGCAGTTCACTACTCTACGAAGCCTGTGATTGGCCAGAGCTCCCCACCGCACCGTGGGGACTGGTTCGAACTTGATTGGCCAATCGAGTCTTTTTTTTTAAACCAGGAAGGACGGGAAGCCAAATCGGATTGGTATTATATCCATTGTCCCTATTGATATTAGGGTGTTTTAAGATTTCGATTGCTTCTCTATGTTTTGTTGGAAAAAAATTATATGTTTTTGCGATGACATTTGTTTTGTCAAATAAAATGCTATGTCCTGTTTCGATATGATGCTCAGCTTGTGTTCATTGTGTGAAATGTTTCAACCAGAATTTACTTTTATGTTTCTTTACACGTTGGCTCACCGCACTCCCGGTTTCTCCAATATAGACTTTGCCACAAGAGCAAGGGATTTTATATACTCCCGGATCACTGAGAGGTGCATATTTGTCTTCAGGGTTGTTTAGAAGTTGTCCTATTTTCACAGGTGGTTTAAATATGATTTGGATGTTGTGTTTGTTGAGAATTCTTCCTATTTCTTCTGTGATATCTTGGATGTAGGATAAGATGATGGTCGTTTTTCTCTCTCTTTCATTATAAGGTTGTGTTGACTGCTTTTTTTAAAGTGTATTTTCTTATTGCTCTATTAATTTGTTTGTTTGTGTAATCGTTATATGTAAGGGAGGTGATGACCGATTGCTTTTGAGATGGGTGGTGGTGGGAGGAGGTATGTAGGCATCTGTTTGTTTGAGTGGATTTTCTGTAAACTTCATGTCCTAATGTGTTATCAGATATTTTGTAAACTAGTACGTCCAAGAAAGGCAATTTTCCGTTTTGTTCAATTTTCATAGTAGTAGAATATGTTATTGAAAGAGAAGTAAGTATTATTGAGACAGCCCTGAAGAAGTGAAATTCAATGTTCACGAAACGTCAGCAAGATTCGTAGTTTTGCACACGATTGAAACCCGCAACACCACTTTTTAATTTATTATAATTCTAAAATTGTTCAGCCTCATTTAGGTATTAAAAACAATTCTTTTGATTAAAACAAATAATTATTATAAAATGCACAAGAATGTATATAAACTGTGTAACTTTTGATATCAGGTAAGAAAAAAATGTATAACACATATATATTTTCTAAGTAACAGTTTATTTTCATTGAATTCCAAAGACTAACTTATATTTCACAAAAAATATAATAAATACAATTTATATACATTCTTGTGCATTTTATAACAATTATTTATTTATATTGTAATGATTTGATAAACAAATCAATCCTTTTCTTCGACCGACGATGTTTAAGAATGTTAATTTGTGAAATTTTGTATGTCTTACGGTCCACATAAAAATTAAATAAAAAATGAGCCAAAAACAACTTTCCAACTCAAAATTTATTAATTAAAAACTCCTTTCTCCATCATTTACGTGCGTTTCGGTACAATTGCGTACCTTTTTCAAAAGGCTTTTAAACCTAAATACATTATTACTTCAAGTTAGCAATTTAATTTTCATGTGAACCGTAAGACATACAAAATTTCACAAATTAACATTCTTAAATTATTTATTTAATTACAAAAATTGTTTTTAACACCCATTTTCAATTGAGCGCCATCTGCGACCAACCAGCGCAAGCCCTAATGCAAGCACAATACCTCAGGTTGCCCACATTGACATCACTGCCTCATTTAAAGAAAAAGCTATGGGCCAAAAGCCATTGCGTTGATGAATATTTTGTTTTTAGGAAGCTTAATTTTATCCATGTCAAAGCTGACGAGTTCTCCGAAGCAGCCCAAACAGTTGCTTATTACACTGCCATAGAGGGCTTGATCGGACACATCAAAAGCATAGGTACTGCCAAAGGTATGAGCAAGGAGTTTCCGCAAAGCGTATCAAGGTTTCTGGATTTAACAAATTGATCAATACAAATCAATAATTTCGAAGAGACTATTGCAACAGATTTCAAACTCACAAACATCATGGTGGGTATTCAGTCTCATAGCAGCTCCTATCCCTCCACGTGGCGTTATGCGACGAAAGGAGAACTCCAAGATCGTGCCCTACCAGAAATCTAGATTTGTTTTAGATAATTTCTAGACTTAGCTCCTCTAGCGAAAGTCTAGGACAATTTCATGGCGGTCGCCTTGCCTAGGGTTCATCTGGTGGTGTCTAGTAAGTTTTACCTGTGGCTCTTTTGAGTCTGGCATTCGTCTAGTATCATCTAGAAAGGGGTCAATTCTAGATGATGTGCTCCTAGACAATCTTATCTGGAAATAGTCTAGATTTCCGATGGGATGGAATGTACTGAATGTTATGTCATACAATTCAAAATTATCAGTGATGTTCATGAGTCGAACTGAACCGACTATAATCCAATTCGAGTCGTTGAGGATTAACTACTAGCACGGAACGTTCCTGGAACGTTTCGCGGGAACCTTCGAAACGTTCCAGCGGAACGTTCCCGGAACGTGTGAAATGTCCGCCGCTTGGGAACAATCCACTGGAACGTTCCAAACAGAAATTGACGTTATTGTTATTATTATCAATAAATATCACGTAATCCGTAAGTGATAGATCAAAATCGACGTCAGTTTATAATACTGATATCATATTATGTAGTATATGCGGTACTTAAAACTCAAAAATGACATCCATTTTTACCTATCTCTTACCGTTTATGAGATAATTGTTGTTAAAAATAACAATAACTGAAGGTTCCCCTCAGGACCAAGTGGAACGCCCTCAAACAGCGGACATTTTACACGATTGAATAGAGTTTTATTTATACTTTTACATCAAAGCGCTTTGCTGGGCGTGATGCAATTGAATTGACTAAATTGGTTTTTGGAAAGCTACTAAACTAACTGAACGCATCTGCATATAATAATTAAACTGATTTATTAATTTTAAAACGTTAATTTTCAAAATTCCGAAATTTCAACTGCACGAAATTATAGAAAATTCCCGAAATTTCTAATCACCGAAAGGACCCCACACAAAATGTATTGAAACAAGGTCTCGGTGGATTTTGATAATTTATTGATATTTTGTAGAACATGACCCCCCGAACAAAAAATCATAATGGCAATACCCCGAAAAATGGACAGATTTTCGTCTGCACCACGCCAAAGGGACCCTTTGGTGTAGCATGCACGCCACGTAGAGGCTACTGGAGCTAGGCTCACTGAAAACACTTAGCACTTCATAATTGTGACATTTTGTAGATCATGACCCCGCGAACAAAAAATTCTTGTGACAAAACCCCGGAAAATGGACAGATGTTCGTCTGTGTCGCGCCAAGGAGAACCTTTGGAGTAGCATAAGCCCCACATAGAGGATATTGGCGCTAAGCTCACTGGAAACACTAAGCACTTTGTAACTTTGACATTTTCTGGACCATGGCCCCGCGAACAAAAAATCCCTCTGACAAATCCCCGAAAAATGGACAGATTTTCGTCTGCACCGCGCTAAAGGCTATCCTTAGAGGCAGCACCAAAGTTCCATTTTACATAATATGAAGAAAAAGAAGTGATAATTGTTTGGCGGAAAACTCACAGATCATGCGCACTAGGCTGTCCAACTGACAATCGTGGCTTCGAACCTGCTGATCAATTATATTATTTCAGAACCTCTAGAAATGGCTAGAGAAATTGTGGGGAAGCACCAAATACAGTGAACGCTCGCTATATGTTAGTTAGCCGGTTTTTCAGGACGTCAGTGAATCTGCTGTTCGTCGGATTCAAAGATACATCTCTCTCAGAGACGTATAGCCAGTATGAGCATAAAAGGGGGACATAGATACACAATACAGAATTACGTGCATCAGGCAGCAGTACTGATTACGGGTGTGATATAGCGAAAAGTGGTATCGTGGAAGGGGGCAACATGTAGCGAGTCCGACATATAGCGAGCTTTGACTGTATTGCTCCTTTTGCATGGGTTCCCATAAAGTATGCTTGGTCTACCGCCGGTACCCGATTTCTTCAGGGAACCGTTGAACACCCAGTAAAGGTCCATGTTTGAAGATGCTTCTCTGAGCACAGTTTTGGGTGTTTAGAGCTCTTTACCGAGAATCTGAATGCTCAGAAAATGCTCAAAATATATAAATGTGGTCTTCTGTAGTCTGCTAAGAAGATGTTTGGAGTTGATACTGGAGATTAGATCTTGCAAGAAGATAACGACCCCAAACAACGAAACCGTCTCCGCACCGCCTGGAAAGCAGAAAATGGCATCACAACTTTAAACTGGCCACCACAATCCCCCGATGCAAATCCCATCGAAAATGTCTGGAGTATGGTGAAGGGAAAGCTTGCAGGAAAACGTGTTGTCACTCTGAAACAACTCTCACGAAAAATCAAGGAGGTTATGACATTCATTACCCACGGAATATGCTGAAAAATTGCTAGAAAGCATGCCGAAAAAGTGCCAGGCCATTCTGGATAATGATGGAGACTGGGCAATGAACTAGGTTAGTGCGCCGTATTTCTTCGAATGTACTTTTATTCGAAAAAAAAACTTCCAACAATCTCAAATAGTTTTTAAAAAAACGAGGAACGTTTCTTGTTGAACAAACGGTATAGTGAGCTTTGACTGTATGGTTCCTTTTGCATATTCAAATAGTTTTTAGGAAAATCTAATTCAAAATAATAAAGCTCAAGAAGGTCAGTTTAGTTTGGGTTTTGTTGTTCTGGTCTGTGAGCAGCGTCAATGATCACATTGTGAAGCGATGTCGAGGGATAACGAACATTATTTTCGTATCGAGCATAGCCAATGTACCATAATACGGCAGCAACATGTGCACATGAGCCAAGGGTTCGTGCGCCAGATTGGCACGTACAATAGTAGCCTTGGATAGGATCAGGGTCATGTCCATCTTGATCGTCATGTTCCATGTCTTCAATGGGCACATACGCAATCCAAAGTTGATGTTTGGTCGCATTATGAAATCGTGAGAAAACTCTCACTCTTATCAGTCCTGGCTCTGGGATCATCTGCGCATGACGCAAGACTTCCAATTGAAGCTCCACCTGATCCTCTCTTTGCAGCTTATCTTGGATGTATCCTGGAGCTAAGATGATCTGATAAACTCCAACAGTCAAATCTCTCAAAAATTGCAACATTAAACGTGGAAAGTCTTGCACCTGCTGAGAGCTCAAGCGCATCCATCTCTGAGCATTTCTGGCTTGCAGGTTTTCCTCTTCTACGAGCGCTTGACCAACGTTCACCTCCCGAGCTCTCTGTAACAATTCTCTGGCCAGTTCTGCATTCGCACCTTGCATCTCAATTGGTGCATTGTACCTGTTTATTATGGCACCAGCAATTCGATAAAAATTGTCGAGATTGTGAATATGCGGAACGCGTATGACTTGAGCGAAGAACTTGAAAATGGATTTAATGTGACCATTCCTAGCCTCAACAATCTATCTTGTTTTTGTCACCAATCTCGATTCATTTGCTCTTTCAGTCAATAGTTGACGTTGCCCTCGTTGAAGTAGTGTGGGCATTTTTCAGTAAATACCAAGGTTTCGCAATAGCTCTGTAGCATCTCGATAACCTCTGTCAACCACAATAATCGATCCTTCAGGAAACCATTCTCTCGTCCTATCTTCATTTCTTTCAAACTCATTTTGAAGCATAGCAGCATCATTGTTCCTGCTGTCCGAGAAATATGGTCCATTAATGTCGAGTATATATCCATTTGGTGACACTATCAGGGCAGGTTTCACTAAGTGGTGTCCTTTATGCAGACAATATGACTGTCGCAAAGTGCGGAAGTTGCTACTCTTTTCGATGTAACTGTAGGTACCGTCAATGTACGCGATCAATCTTGGAATATTTGGATTCGGATTGTACAGCTCATTTGCAAAGTCGGTCACATGTCGTTCGATATATTCCTTTGGCGTAATCGAATCAAAGCCAATATTGCCAGGTACGAATCGTAGCATCAAGGACTGTCTAACAGTGGCGACAGCGAGACTTACAGCTTGTCGGCTTGAATACTGGAACATCAACTTCAAGAAGTCATCGGTAAGTCCTTGTCGCAACTTGCAGGAGAACATTAGAAGGTCCTTTTTTGTTACGTACCTATGACCACCTTGACAGGGTACTGGATCGCAAAACGTTAAAAGTTCAAGAAACTGTTCCTTTGTGATAGGCGAAATAGAGTGAAATTCTTCATCTGTAAAACTGTGTTCGTTATCAAATCTCGTTGAATTCATTGCCACGCTGCGAAGTCCCTGCAAAAAAGATGAAGTTGCTGACCGGGTATAATGTAGGGTCTGTTAACGAAGAGTAGGCCAGGCAATAACGGCGATAAAATGAAGCCTCGATCATCTAAGTGATGTTGGCAAGATCTCACATCTTCTGGAATATAAATATTCAGTGATACAAAAACATTGATTCTGCATTCAACTGAAAGCCTGTGTATATCACGTATACCATTACAGATCACGCAACTATGATTCGCAGTTTGTGACAATACGTTTAATCTTAGGCAAGCGGGATCACGTTCCATTAACAATATTTCATTAAGAATGGACTGATTGCAATTAACGCATAGTCTCGGTTGCACAGTTACGATAAGCCTTGCTAAGTTAAATGCGTCACGTCGACGAATTGCAAGTTCGCGGACAGCAGCATGTTCATCCCTATCTATTCGCGCCATTTGTTGTGGAGCAAAAAGCCTTTCGCAAACATAACAGGACAAACGGTTCCTAAACGCCATTGCAAAATGATTGTACTGTACAAAAACTTAATCCTGTATTAAGAAAACTTGAAAAAAATAAGGAATTCTATTCCGCAATACTGGTACTGAATCGCTTTGATGAAAATGACAGAACTATTGGTAAAAAGTGGTGCGTGAATACTACAGCAAAAAACAAAAGAAAGATTATTTTATATGCACAGATATATTCAGAGCATTCATTGGTTAATGACAATAGTAATAATAAACAACGCGAATGTTCAAAAAAAAGCGAGAAGGATACAGAATTCGTTGGTAAAAAGTTATACACACAAGTGAGGAAACGCGAGTAAACAAAAAGAAACTGAAAACGATTGCAAACGAGGTGAAAATACAATTTTTCTGAAGCGAAAACATATTCAAAGCCTTTTTGGAATTCTCAGTAACAGTGATTAATCAAGTTGATTATTAGTTGATATGGCAAAAAAAAAAAGATTATTTTATATCCAAAGATGTATTCAGAACATTCAGGCACAACTTTTTGTAAACAGTTCTCACTGCCATGAAAGTAATCTTGCTTTTTTCAACACTCGTTTACGTTGTTTATTATTATTATTGCTATAAACATTTATTTTGAATAAAAATTGTGACGGTTCAATAGTTTTTTGTGTAAATGCTCTGCATTTTTTATACCCAAAGATGTATTCATTGCATTGGCGCGTTGTTGTCAAAATTATTTTTATTAACCAATGAATGCTCTGAATATATCTGTGCATATGAAATAATCGTTCTTTTGTTTTTTTGCTATAGTATTGTTCACGCAACACCTTGTGCCAATAGTTCTGTCACTTTCATCAAAGTAATTCAAGAATTCTACCAGTATTGCGGAATAGAATTCCTTTTTTTCAAGTTTCCTTAATAGAGGATTAAGCTTTTGTACAGTAGAACCATTTCTCAATGGCGTTTAGGCACCGTTTGCTCTGTAATGTTTGCGAAAGGCATTTTGCTCCACAACAAATGGCGCGAATAGATAGGGATGAACATGATGCTGTCCGCGAACTTGCAATTCGTCGACGTGCCGCATTTAACTTAGCAAGGCTTATCGTAACTGTGCAAACGAGACTATGCGTTAATTACAATCAATCCATTCTTAATGAAATATTGTTAATGGAGCGTGATCCCAATTGCTTAAGATTAAACGTATTGAAACAAACTGCGAATTATAGTTGCATGACCTGTAATGGTATACGTGATATACACAAGCTTTCAGTTGAATGCAGAACAACGTTTTTTTATCACTGAATATTTATATTCAAAAAGATGGGAGATCTTGCCAACATTACTTAGATGATCGAGGCTTCATTTTATCGCCGTTATTTCGTGACTTTCGCTTCGTTAACAGGCCCTACATTATACACGGTTAGCAACTTCACCTTTTTTTCAGGGACTTCGCAGAGTGGCAATGAATTCAACGAGATTTGATAATGAGCACAGTTTTACAGATGAACACTCTATTTTTTCTATCATAAAGAAACAGTTTCTTGAGGTTTTAACGTTTTGCGATCCAGTACCTTGTCAAGGTAGTCATATGTAGGTTCGTAACAAAAACAGGACCTTCTAATGTTCTCATGCAAGCTGCGACAAGGACTTACCGATGATTTCTTGCGTCGCGCCAACAGCTTCTATGTACCGTGAAGGTTGGTCTAAAAGGTTCCCTTTGGCGCAGTGCAAATGGAAATCTGTCTACTTTTCGGGGTTTTGTCACAAGAATTTTTTGTTCGCGGGGCCATGGTCCAGAAAATGTCAAAGTTACAAAGTGCTTAGTGTTTCCAGTGAGCGTAGCGCCAATAGCCTCTATGTGGGGTGAATGCTACTCCAAAGGGTTCCTTTGGTGCGGTGCAGACGAAACTCTGTCCATTTTTCGGGGTTTTGTCAGAAGAATTTTTTGTTCGCGGGATCCTGATCTACAAAATGTCATAGTTGCAGAGTGCTAAGTGCTTCCAGTGAGCTAGGCACCAACAGCTTCTATGTAGCGTGAATGCTGGTCTGAAAGGGTACTTTTGGCGCGGTGTAGATGAAAATCTGTCCATTTTTCGGGGTTTTGTCATTATGATTTTTTGTTCGGGGGGTCATGTTCTACAAAATATTAAAAAATTATCAAAATCCACAGAGACCTTTTTTCAATACATTTGGTGCGGGGTCATTTAAAATTAAAAAATATATATATTTAAAGGACCCCGCACCAAATACATGGTAAAAAAGGTCCCGGTGGAATTTTGAAAGTTTTTGATATTTTTTAGTATACGCTCTCCTGATCAAAAAATCCGTATGGCAAAAACTCAAGTTATTAACAGTTTTTGCGCTACGACGATTTAAAAGTCAGATTTGGGTACATATTTTTCCCTGTGGAGTGGAATATATCACAGACTTTTTTCCCACCCTTTGCATTGCTCTCGTGTAAGTTTATGCAGAAAAAGAATTGAACTGACGAACAATGCAATGTAATTGCGTTGGAAGTGATAAGCGCTAAGCGTTCGGGAGGTGCGCTAAGCACTTAGGCAACGCACAAAGCGTTCATATAATTGCATGTTATAGAGCTTCAAAAGCGAAATTCGATTTCTATTATCAAGAGGCGTTTGGTTGTCTAAATCGGTGATACAAACAGCATATTCACAAACGCTTGACAAACGCTTCCTGCGATTGAAAGATTGCATACTAAGCTGGTCGCAAAGCGCTCAAGTTGAATGGCCAGACAAAAGAATCGATACCCAGCGTTGCAATTGGGCACTGATCAACCAGCCATTATAATTCCAAAATTCCAGACAGAAGTCTTAAAATTTTAACCTTTCTTTGAACGTCTTGTTGATATGGATATATGTGTGTGTGTGCGTGTGTGTGTGTGTTCATTTCATTACATATAAGGGAAAATCGACGTTTCGACCCGTCTTTAGGCCTTCCTCAAGATAATAACATTAATGTTAAATAATTGTCTCAAACAAGTCGTTCATCGAATTGTTGTCAAACAAATCGTTGTCATCGAACGATTTGTTTCAGACAATTTTTTTTAATTAATGTTATTATCTTGAGGAAGACCCAAAGTCTATGCCAAGCACTCTAAAACACCTTTTACAGAATTCTCCTTTTGTGCCAACCCTTCTATCCTACCTTCAACGCTAAGCGTTTAATAAAAGCACTCAGAAACTCCCAGCGTTGCTGGTTGGCTTTGATTCGCCAGTTTTATTCAAGCAGTTTTAAACACCTTATAATAAATGCTTATCTTGTTCTAACGGTCCCGCTTTAACTTCAGCGCTAAGCGTTTAAGAAAGCATCCAAACAACAAAATCAACACCCAGCGTTTCTGGTTGGCTCGGATTAGACAGTTTAAGGGAAGTAGTCTAGTACACCATATAAGGAATAATTACCTCGTTCTTACGCTCCGTCTTTAACTTCAACGCTAAGCGTTTAAGAAATCACCCAGACAACAAAATCAACTCCCAACGTTTCTGTTCGGCTCGGATTAGCCAGTTTAAGGCAAGTAGTCTAAAACACCTTATAAGGAATACTTACCTCGTTCTTACGCTCCCTATTTAACGTCAACGCTAAGCGTTTAAGAAATCACCCAGCCAACAAAATCAACTCCCAGAGTTGCTGTTTGGCGCTATTCAACCACTTCAAGTCCGCAATAATCATTTGATTACGAAAACAGCACCACTGGGGATTGATTTTTGATCTGCGGATAAACATACTTACCTTTTACGCTTAGCGTTGAAGTTAAAGTCGGAGCGTTTGGTGAATTATCCGAACCGGCTTTAATGTATCTAGTCATACTAATACGCTAGAACGTAATTTAAGCTACTGGGGCGCCAGAGGTTTCATTTAAAAATCGACATTTCGGGTGGATATTTTGTCACTTTTTAATCAATTACAAATTATTGGAAATTTGAGGTATTTTCAATAATTTAGAAGGGAGCAGATTTCACTACAAGCTGCCGCAAAGAGAATTAAATTATGTTAAATTGTTCTGAAGATACAACTTTAAAAACAAAAATTTGTATAATTTTTTTATCGTTCATCTAAATATTCAAGTAGACCTAAATTCAGGGTAAAACTTTTGTTATAAATAATATAAAGGTACATTATTTATTTATTTTTAATTTTCTTATAAATAAATTATTTAAACCTCACTTTTTATTCACCAGTTTTAAGAGCAGATAATATATTATTGAAAAATTGTATTGTTGTTAATCATGCAACAATCCTATTCAATAAAAAAAGTTTTATTCAATCGTAATAAATAATGGTTCATATTGTTCTTTGAAACATTCTCTTTTATCAACAATTATACTGGATAAATTTTGATAAAAACAATTCGTTTGGAATTCGTGGAATAAACTAGTTATTTTTAACAGAATGCAACAAGTAAAACTGTCAAGAATGTTTCAAAAAACGAAATGAGCAATTTTCAAATAACCATTGTAAGAAAAATAATGTTGGCTAAAACAAATTTTTTATTAAATATATGGGTCAAAATATCTCAAGTGTGCCGCTTTTAAATCGATAGTTCTATTTTCAATCAATGTATGCAGTTTTCGATTCGTTTTTGTACCAAAATAACTCCCCTAAAATATTTTTGCAATAAATTTATTTTTTCAAAAGTTATTAAAAATCAAAGTTCTTGATCATTTTTTTCAAAAATTGATTAGTCGCGAACGGTTCATCGAAATTCAATAATTGAGTTATGAAAATTTTTGTTACGAAGTATAGTTTACGTTAAAAAATTGTTCGGTAGTAAAAAACATTTTTTTATTGTTTAAATAATTGTTTGTTTTAAACAATTGAAAATTAATTAAACTTCTCCGCCTGGGAAAGAATTCTTCCACGTTCCAAAAGATTCTACAATCACTTCCAAAAATTTGGGTGAAAAAAATAGTTTGTATTTTGCAGTAGTGCAAAAGTTATTGATTTTTTGGTGTCCGCGCTACGACTTCCAGCGCTGGTCGAGCACGTTCAGACGCACGCGCCCTGAATTATCGTGCGACTCGAAATACCTATATTATTTTCGTGATTTTCCATCATAAGGAGGTGCAAATATTTTTCAAAAGTAAAACCCAGCGATCATTGTAATATTGTTTATTCGAGAATTACGAAGAAATTCATACAATATTCGTAAAAAAATGTGTGCATTCAATCAAATGATAAAAAAGGGCAGTTTTACGTTTAAGTAATCGTAAAGATTCGGCCAAAAAAGTTACATTTTCAGTTTGGAAAAATTAACTTTCAAACAAAACAAAAAATTTTCAACATAATAGTTAAAGTTTCGACTAAAATAGTTAAATTTCCAGTAAAGAATTAATGTTTAACCAAAGACATGAATTTTCAACTAAAATGATAAAATATTCAACTGAAATAATTAAATTTTCAGCATAAAAAATTTATTTTCAGCCAAAGAAAAAACAAATTTTGAACAAAGTATCTCATTTTGCAAACAAAGAGATGAAATTGCAATTAAAATGCTAAATCTTCAACCAAAAAAATTAATTTTTCATAAAAGAGTTTAGATTTCAACCAAAATATTTTTTATTTATAAACAAACACAGTTGAAATGAACGAAAAAAACGAATTTTCCACAAAAAATAAATTTTCAACTAGATATTTGAATTTTCAACTAAAAACGATAAATTCTCAGCCATAAATAGAATAATTAAATTTTCAGTGAAAAAAAAATTAATTTCCAACAAAAAAAACTAATTTTCAACAAAATAATGAAATGTAGTAGTATAAAGCTACTTTTACAAATGAATCATTGTTATTCAATTTTATCCCGACAATTTGCTTTTATCTTTTTTTTTTGGACCGCAGTTTCTCTAAAATAATCATAATTTCTTTTTAACTTCTCACTGTCAAGAGACACGCGTATTATACAAGTTTGCAAAAGGACACGAATTTATTAATAACATCTCCGAAGCAATTATTTGAGTGGGCGAAGCAATTTTTCAAAAAAATTCATTTTCACCTTTTTACCGACGAAGCACATGATAATCATGAACAATTTCTACAATCGCGATTCTCAAAGGCAACAATGGTCAAATAAACACGTTTATTTCATTCCTATCAGCCTGATGCCGAAAACAATAACATATTGTGGAAAATATTTTCCGGGCAAAAAAAAGCAGTCACGATTACTTACACGTAACACTGTCCTTTTTTATCATTTGATTGAATGCATACATTTTTTTACGAACATTGTACGAATTTCTTCGTAATTGTTGAATAAACAATATTAAAATGATCGCCGTGTTTTACTACAAAAAAATATTTGCACCTCCTTATGATGGAAAATCACGAAAATAATATGGGTATTTCGAGTCGCACAAGAACTGAGTGCGCGTGCGTCTGAACGTGCTCGATCAGCGCTGGGAGTCGGAGTGCGGTTACAAAAAAATCAATAACTTTTGAAAAAAATGTTTTTTACTATAGAACAATTTTTTAACGTAAAGTATACTTTGTAACAAAAATTTTCATAACTCAATTATTGAATTTCGATGAACCGTTCGCGAGTAATCAATGTTTGAAAAAAAAATTATCAAGAACTTTGATTGTTAATAACTTTTGAAAAAATAAATTTGTTGCTAAAATATTTTAGGAGAGTTATTTTGATATAAAAACGAATCGAAAACTGTATAAATTGATTGAAAATAGAACTATCGATTTAAAAGTGGCACACTTGAGTTATTTTGACCCATATATTGCTGCCTCTTTTAAAATACATTCAAATTGATTGGCGTTATATATTGTTTTGCTTTCATAAACCATTTTTCAATTTAAGTTATGTCAATGTTTCGATCCCAAAAACCGATTTATTTATTATTTGCCTTATGTACCGATTCAATAAAATTCGACTTAATCTAATCTGATGAGTCGGTTCCGAAAAATTCAACTCAAGCTAAAGTGGAATCGGTGTCGAACCTTTCACCTTCATTCGCGGCTGAGTCGGTGTCGAAAATTCGACTCATGAGTCACGTCCATATGTCGGTTCTGAATCGCGTCAAATTATTTTGCACGCCACTAAAAATTATGTGAGTTGGTGGAAAGCAAGATTTATGAAATCACGGGTAAAAAAGTACAGTAATTGTATCCATCACCCTGATCTCTCCCCCCCCTCCCTCCCACCCCCCTCCCTCCCTCTCTCTCTCTCTCCCTCCCTCCCTCCCTGGGACAATAGGACTGTGGTCTTCTGGGGACCAGAAAAGATCAGTTTAAAACGACTTTAAGACAGGTCTATACCTTCTTATACTGTAGTCTTAAGTTAGTCTTTCTTTTCACGAGGGACGTTCGAAAGGTCGACTAGAGTGATATACAGACTAAAACTGATGTGCAGCGTCATGGGAGAGGATATTCATTAAAAGGGGGTTTATTCACTTTCTAATCAAAGTCAGCACAGAATTGCCGTCTTTGTTCGTCCTATCGCTCGTGATCTCGTACAATGTTGATTCTCGATCGTCCACACGCATACTGAGCCGACCTTCGCAGGACTCCCGAAAACACACTCACACAGATTTCGCTCTTACCGCCCGCTTATTCTAAGGCACTTACTATTAGTTTACGTCGCACTTAAATATTGTTAATAATTCGTACAATTCGTACATAGATTTCTCGGTCGCTATCAACTGCATGAAATATATGGAAGCCTTCGAGGACTTCAGAGTCGTTAAACATGTATATTTTAGTGATCATCTTGATCTTTGTTTTGAAGAAAAAATCGAGAGTTTCAAGAAGACTTATTTAGATTTAGATATCGCTGTAACTCTTAAAGTACACGCAGTCTTCTTTCACGTAGGTGGACATCTGTAAGGAAACTCAAAAAGGTTTCGGATTCTTCAGCGAACCGGTGATGGAGTCTATTCACTCCGATTTCAAAGTAGTCTAGACAAAGTATAAAGTCCCCAAGAATCATTGATTTTTTTTTAGATTTACTCGAAATTGAGTCTACTTTTATTTATTTACTGGAAACTTGTACCAACCATGCATACGTAACAAGTTATCGCCGAAAAACTAAAATTGTTATTTAAAAAACAATATTCACTAAAAAATGACTTTCGCAGGCTATAACACCGACAATTTTAGAGATAAAACATTCATTTATATTTAAGTTTTGCAGTCAATTTTGTGGGACGGATTGAAATAGAAAAATTTCCCAAAACTAATATTTTTCCCAATTTTTCAGAATTATCGAACGGCTTCAGTTGTCGCAAAATGTTGAGTAGTTAGAACCTCCTTGTGTATACTTAACTAAACGTTTTAGGCCAATATAACTTAATTTTTAAATTTTTTTAGTGATAATATGTTGATTAACCACTTTAAAAAAAAATCAACAATTAATAAGTTTTCTCAAAAACAGCCCAAAGGATTTTTTTGGTTGCGCTCAAAATGATTGTGAGACATCACCAAAGTGCATAATCAAAAGAAAACCGGGAAGTGCAAGCACCTTTGGGTTGAGTTTTGTGAGTTTTTATGAGATACATTATTTTTAGTATAATTCAGGAAATCAGGACCTCAGAAATCGCCAGAACTTCTGAACATGGCAGGCGATTTAGAGAAAGGCAGCGAACGAGAATCACGGCCGAGAAGCGCAACCCTTGCAAATAATCCCATCCACTTCCAACACAGTCTAATGCTCAGCGTCTGTGTGCCTTCTCACATCAGAAGAATCGGATAATGCCTCCGAAAAACACGAACGCGGCGCGTGTGAAAGTGTTGGTGATTCTTAATCTATTGATATATGGAATAAAAAAATTTCGCTTTTCGGCGCGTTAGGTACCTCTTCTCGTGGCACGTCACATATGCGTTGTGACAAAGAAAATTCTCAAGGATGTGGTCGGCACATTTTAAATCAGAGTACTTGACTTGAAATCTGAAAAAAAAATCTGGTCGGTATAAATGAATTCTGCAGACGTTTTACTTATATGATTCGTAAATGTGACGAGGCCATAAGCCCCACCTACTGAATAGATAAACGAGGCCACTGGCCCACAAACTTAGCTATATCAGCTTAACCACGAATATATTTCGGCAATTAGACTATCACCCTTGTACTAATTCATTCTAATAAAGAAAACGCTGTTTTTTTCGATATCGCTATTTTTAAAAAACGTAAAAGTATTCTCGGGACCGTCACAAACATACATATATGAATATTGTCATTGCTTTTCTCAAGCAAGGCAATGATTTAATTATTACGAGGAAAATTAGGATTGTAAAGTTCTATGAAAAATTGCTGGTCAAATTAAAACGGGCATGTTTCTTAGGAAATATTTCAGTTCCCGCAGTTCCAAGCAATGATAACTATTTTCCTGTAACCAAGGGTTTCTGCTGAATATGGTTACAATAATTAATAAGCAGTCGCGGACAATTGTCCAGGGATTGTCCCGAAGGAATAACCCCTAAGCGGAGGCGTAACAACCGTGCCGAAATCTGAATGGCACCTGGGTGAGGTGTCTTAAACGGTGACTCCGGGGTACCGAGCGACCTCTCAGAGTATGCAGCCTTATCCTTGCATGCGGGGCTCTACAAGGATGGACGAACCCGTTCCCTAGCTGCTCGTGGGAACAACAATGATGACACCAAAACACCTAAAAGTATTTAAAATCAGAAACACCCATTCCGCAGTGGCTGGTCTTAGGACGCACTATACTCCTACCGAAAAAAGGCAACTTGTCCAAACTAGAAAATTACAGGCCAATAACTTGTCTGAACACACTGTATAAGATCTTTACAGCTGTCCTAAACAACAGGATTGTTCGACGAATTGAGCCTGTATGGCGTGAGATGTACGAACAACGTGGCTCGAAAAAAGGTGTAGCAGGCTGTCGAGAGAACCTGCTAATTGACAGGTGTGTGTGCAAAGACGCTGCAGCCCATCAACGCGTCCTGTCAATGGCCTGGATTGACTACCGGAAAGCTTTCGATTCAACCTCTCATAGATCTGTCTGTTGGAAAGCTGAAAGATGCATCCACACATAGTGAGATGCATAGAGAGATTAATGCTTCTTTGAAAAACTAGATTTACTATCTCATCTGGAAATTATCGTGTGACAACAAACAGCGTCACCTTCCAGAGGGGCGTCTTTCAGGGCGATACCATGAGCCCTTTGCTTTCTTGCATCACACTTCTACCTCTATCTCTCGCACTACGAAATTCTTCTGGATACCTCTGTTGCGACACTAACCAGCGCGAGCATAAGGTCACTCATGTATTTTATATGGATGACCTGAAGCTCTATGCCTCTGGTAAAGGCAAACTTCAAACTGGCATAAATATCGTCGCGAAGTACACAGGAGAGATTGGGATGGACTTTGGATTCGATAAATGTGCCAAAATTC
>CAKNWW010264912.1:0-11740 GCA_932074435.1 Andricus kollari
CCTCAAGTTGAAAAATGCCTTGGATTTTACAGTGAACAAGCAATGGAATTTGTCCATTCGGATTTTAAAACACCCTGGGCTAAATATAAAGTTTCGAGCATATACCCTCATTACCCAAGTAACTTACCATATTTTGTTAAATAAAGTGAAAAAAGTGAAAATGCATCACATTTTTTTGAAAATTTTTATTGTTAACCCATAAAAAACACTTTTCTCAAAAACGGCTCGGGGGCATTGACTTAAATTTTTTTTGCACACTATTTCTAAGCCCCTTAATCGAATCCAAGAAAAAAATTTGATGTGCATTTGATGTGACCTTGCATTTAAAGTTGGTTCAGGCACACCGTATTAGATATACTACCTATTGCATTAATCAATCTTCTTTTTCTATTGTGTGTTCCCCTTAACAGCTTGTATAATAGTCCGCGCTGAGTACCTAGTCGTTTCATCCTACCGTTGATGAGGCTCAACTCAAATTATTCAGTACAATTTAAGCACATGTTAATTGTTGATTCATAGTGCCCATATAAGGTTATTAAACCTAGTATTAACATTGTCTACGTCGACCGATACAAATAAGTGCCAAGTTTCGTGGTATAATCTAGCGTCGCCTAAATCTTCCGCAAAAATGTTGACTTTGTGGAGTGGAGTCACTACGAGGCAGGAAATGGAGGACATGAGTGAAAGGATGACCCAGGAAGTCCGCATTCTGAAAACATGAGTTTAGTGATAGTATGGTTTCAGACGATTTGCATGAATTGTGAGGTATTTATTTTCAAAAAGAATTTCGTAATTAGTTTGGCTGGAACGCCGTACTACTGTTGCTGGCCCTAACCATTCTGAATCTAACTTGTTTCTTTTAGTTTCGTCATGGACAAGTACAATATCTCCGGCACGGAAAATAGGGTTTAAAATGACAATTTTTGAATCCTGTAACTTCTCTAATCTCTCCTGTGTCCTCTGGATGGATTCTTTTCCTTTTGCAAAATAAGCTTCATGCCGCTTCCTCCACATATCCAAGAGTTCTTGATGGTTTAAAGAACTGGTTGTGGCGAGGATCGAAGGCAAGTTTGCTGTTCTGCCAAAGGTCATTTCGAAAGGTGTTAGCCCAGTACTTTCATGAACTGCTACATTATAAGCCAAACAAGTAAGGTTGAGGTTCAAGTCCCATTCAGTTTGATTATGGGCGATAAAGGTTTTTAACACATGCTTCACCGTTGCATGGATTCTTTCTAATGCTCCATTCGCCTGAGGGTGAAAGGTTGTAGTTTTTATGTGCCTAATTCTAAATAGATTTTCGAATTTTTGGACTAATTCTGATACGAAGTTTGCTCCTTGATCAGTTAGAATCTGTTTCGGAGATGAAAATATGTATATATAATGATCCATCAGTTGTGTTATGATTGATTCACTGCTGCTTTCTTTGAGCGGTACTAGAACCAGATACTTTGTTAAAACATCTTGGATGGAGAGTATATACTCGTTTCCAGATTGTGTTACAGGCAGTGGTCCAAAAATGTCTATTGCAATTTTATCTTTAGGAGCTACCGGTACATCGGGAATCGCTGCTTCGATTTTTGGCCTGATACGTGTTAACTTCTCTCTCTGGCAGATGTCACATTTTTTAGTGAAGTCGATGACTTCATTCTCCATATTATCCCAAGAGATAATTTTCTAAGTCGCTTTATGGTTTTGTTTTCTCCAAAGTGACCTGATCCGATGTTTCCATGTGCTTCAGACAAGAGGTTTTGTTTGTCCTCTTCCGTTAACTCTTTGTTTGGTTGATCACATACAAAGAATGAATGTTCTGGAAATTTTTTGTAAAGAAGAAAGTTGAGCATGTCATGCAACCGCACTTTTTCAGTGTTTATTATTAAAAGGTCTTCCATGTGAAACTTTAAGATTTTCCAGTTCTTGCGATTAGTGAAATCCTTGATCTTCTTATACAACAGTTTAATCCAGTCTTCTTCTTGATAATCAGGGAGTTGGATTCGTAAGAGGGAAAACAGATTCTGTTTGCTCACTTTTATCCAGTTTTTTCCGTTAGCGACAGGTTTTGCCTTAACTTTATTAGGGAATCTATTTCTTTTCCATGCCCGATATTCTTTAACTACCTCTTTTTCGTTCTTGGGTTCAACGAATCTGAGCTGCATGGGCTCCACCTCATCATTTTCGCTGTCCGTTTCAAGAGGTTCGTGTGCGGTGTTGCGAAGTCTCGATCTGAGTAGTTTAGACGCTGGATCTTTAATATTGAAGAGCCATTTCAGGACCTGATGATCTGTTTGGATTATGAATTTTCTTCCTAACAAGTATTGCCTTAATCGTTTGACTGCCCAGACTATAGCAAGTACTTTCTTTTCTGTTGTGTCGTAATTCATTTCAGGTTTATTGAGTGTCCTAGAAATATAACGATTTCACCTGTTTTGGATTAGTGGGTGTTTGGAAGTCCCGTACCGCTTGAATCTTATTGGGATTTGGTTTTACCCCTTCTGCTGTGATTACGTGACCCAGATATTCTAACTCTGGTCTAAGATAATCGCATTTGTCAGGCTGCAACTTCAATCCCGTTTGTCGCAGTCTTTCGAAGAGTATGACGAGGTTCTCATTGTGTTCTTTGAGGCTTGAGCCGAATACGACGATGTCGTCAAAATAAACAAAGCAAATGTTGCCTACCAAACCTCTAAGAGCTGTGTCCATCATCCTCTAGAAGGTTGCCGACGATTTCTTAAGACCGAAGGGCAATCTCTGGAATTCGAAATGACCTTTCTGTGTACTGAAACCTGTATATTTTTTTTATTCTGGATCCATAGGTATTTGATGAAATCCGGAGCTTAAATCAAATGCTGAAAAGAACTTCGCCTTTCCTAAGTGGTCGAGTATATCATTGATTGTTGGTAGCGGGTATGCATCTAGGTCAGTTCTTTCGTTTAGCTTCCTGAAATCAATGACAATGCGCCATTTCTTCTTTCCAGAAGCATCAGTTTTCTTCGGAACTACCCATAGCGGAGAGTTAAAAGGTGATTTTGACATAAAGATTACTCGCTTATTCAGCATCTCTTTCACTTGACGATTGATTTCAGCTTTATGACACTCTAGTTAGCGATAAGAAGGAATGTTAATGGGTCTCTGATCATTTAAGATAATTTCGTGTTTTGCTAAATTTGTGCATGGGAGAGGATCTCCTTCTGAGGTAAAAATATCGTGATAACTTTGGACAATTTTGTTTATTCCTTCTCGGTGCTTTTCTTCAATATGTGAGAGTCTCGTGTTTGCTCTAAGAAGTTCTAATCTCTTGGCTAATTCCTTCGTCGTAATAAAATGTACCCTCTCTTCGCCTTCGGGTTGAACACTTATGTACTTAGGTTGAATTTCCGTGGTTGAAAGCGCCATCATTTTTTCTGTCTGATTATAAATCGGAATTGGTAATTCATGGTTCTGAATTCTGTAAATTGAGTCTGGAATATGTGGATGATCCGTAATCAGCATGTGCCCTTGTTTCTTTTCCACTTGCATGGTAATTATTTTAGTCGAGCTTTTTGGTACAAATATCCCGTCATCGTGCAATTCATATTTAACGTTGTCTAATTCTAGATGGGTGTTTGAAAGGTTAAGTTTATAACTGTACATGAATGGAACTCCGATAATTCCATCTTCGGGTAGTGGAAAATCATTTGGTACAATGATGAACACATGCTCTTTTCCCTGAAATTTAAATTTTGTTATTTCATTTGTCCGGTGTTGGTCGTTTCCCATAGAGAACACCTTGCTAAATTTTTCGCGTGGGTGGTTATAATGAACGAGCTCCTCCTTAATTAGGTTGAGGGAGGATCCGCTGTCCACTAAAAGTCTTCCTGTTCTGTTTGTCCCATGTAAATCTGCTCTAATTGAGAATAATCTTCCTGATATTGCGGAGACTCGATCTCTGTTGATAGTTGGTCCTCTCGATGGTCCAGGAAGTTTTCTGGGATTCGTTCTTCTACCTGTAAATTGTGGACACGATTCGGCGGGCGGGACGTTGAGTGTCCTATCGGAAAATTTCGGTCTTTGCTATAGCATTGTGATTCGTTGTGTCCCGATCTTTTGCAGATTTTACAAAACATTTGAAGTCTTTGTTGTAAAGGCACAGAGTGATTTGGAGGGTTGTCAATGCATGGGTACTTTGAAACGGACGGGGCATGTTGGAATGCTGTCCTAGGTTGAGCAAAGGCCGGTTTTGTCGGGGGTTTGTTACCGGGTGATCTGACATTTGAGTATCTATTGTGATGCTTTTCCCTATACCAAACCTCCAATTCTAAGGCTTCCTGCTGTGCTTCGTTCAAAGTATTCGGCGGCAGAGGACGAACTTGTGCGCCGATTTCGTCCTTCAAGTTCATAATGTATTTTTTTATTGCCGATTTTTCCTCTATTTGAATCGCTAAGCGTCGCGAGGTTGGGTTTGCTTATTCGTTTTGGACCGCGTAAATGAGTTCATTATAATGCTGTCGGAACCGCATATTATAATTCTGAACAGTTTCCACGCCGACTTGCTTGACGGATTCGAGTTTTGACCGACTTAACTCAACTGAACTGATTATTCCTACATTTTGTCTCAAGGCGGAGAACAACTGATCGTAATCTTCTATTGAGCTGAAGCGGATGCACGTTTTGCTTGATCTTTAATTTTTTCGGCTACGATGAAATCTAAAAGTAAATCCGATTGCGAACATCTTAATTTCGCACGTTTAACTGACTTGATAAAGTCCTCGACACCGACATCATCACGTCCTCTTAATTCTTCGACGGAACGTTCTGCCTGGAATTTTCACCCTGTTTCGTTCGATTATTTTCTAGTGCGGGAAGAGACGAATTTTCTAATAGTTGGGCATCGAGATTTTCGCGAGGGAGATCATTTGGTGGATTACTTCCTTGCAGCGGAAGAGACGAATTTTCGGGGACTGATGAAACGCGATTTTCGGATGATGTATCTTTTACCCTAGTGTTGTTACCAGAGCTCTCATCTTTCGTTAACAACAAGTTCCCCTGTTTAGCGAGATATTCGATTTACGGTGCGCGCTGAGCATTTTCACTGTTTAAAATTCGCAGAGCATCTTCTATTTTCTTTTGAAAATTTTCCATACCACTGAGTTTCTCGATGATAAATTTCATGTGGTCATCCATCGTTGTGGGTGTTTCCTGCGAACCGGATCCTAAATCTTCGCTAGACATTTCCCGAGTCGTGAGGAAAGGATTGGTATCGGGATTAAGGTTGCCTGAAGATCTTTCACTTGTTTCCGATTCTTCCGTCGAGTACCCTACTAAATCTTTCCTATAAGCTGAGAACGCTCGGATGATCGTTCGGATGACGACGCAATTTGCACAATATTTTATTAATTTTATAAACTGAACACAGGCGTTTATTGAAGAAAGAAGCCGCGTATTGCTTCTTACTACTTTTAAATTATAACAATTTCTTTCTAAACTTCCGCAACAGAAGTTTGTGAGACGCTGGCGTAGTTGAGAATCGATGGTAGGCTGCTGACGTTGGAAGGATCAGGCGGGGTGCTGCAGCTACGTAGGCAGACAGCTGGCGGGAAAATCTGGAAATTCTTCGCCTCCCGCGGTGTCTCCTTTGAAGAGTGACGTCGCGCCTTTCTTAAGAGTCACTAGTAGCTTCACTTGATTTTTACTATTAGCGTGATCTCTTTTGGCTAAAGATTAATCGTTTATTGATAATCTTTATATACCCTGGTAGTTCACTTGCGCTGTCTTTCAAAACCACGTAGGTTTTCACAAATATGGGACTAAGATGCCACAATTCACTTAACTTCACTTAACTGTTTTCACTTCACAGATTATTTTTGTTTTTATCCACGAAGAACGTCGTATCGATCAAAGGGATCGTGACCAGGATCGCCAAAACTCTGTGACGGTCTAGTAAAGTTACACTCATTTAACTTGGATATGAGATACTTGTGTTTATTCAACCGGAAGATACAGAGACAGACCTATCCGTAGACAGGGCGCAAGGACTACTGAGGCCCCGAGGGCCTTTTATAGGCATTGTGGGCGAACTACCCTTAGCTAGAATCTAGAAGATGGGAGAGTGGTAAAGTACAAGTATTACACGACTAAATTATATACAATATCTTTCCTGTACTAAGAGCATTTAATTTAAATATTTAGAAAAGCAATATATATGTATAAAGATCTGTGTATGTATAAAGATCTGTGTATGCATAAGTCAGATATACTTTGTTTACGTGCGACAGCTAACTGTGATTTTATATAAATACTCGTTTCTAAACTTCATATTTCCATACGATTTTATACCGTTGACTTGGCATGATGAAGCCAAAAATAAAATGTTAAAACTCTTGACTAGTTAACAATGTTGTTAACCAATTTTGAAACAAGGTAAATATCCTTATAAATAAATTTTTAAGAAAAAGTGTTATAATTCGTCGCCGTAAATTTTGGTACAACCATCTTTCAATAAACTTCTAGCCAGATAAAGTTAGCGCACCAATGCTGACGAAACGTCGCTTATAAAAAAAGAAAAATTGGCGTTTTTTCTTTACATCCAACTCATTTGGCCCTACAAGCTCAAAAAAGTACTTGAAATAACTTAAACATGAAGGGCGACAAAGATAATTCAAGGATGAATATTTAATTCTTCCCAATATTTTAACTTATTAAATAAAACTGTTATAGATTCTGCAATGTGTAATAGCAGAATTGTTACCATTTTTACAATTTTCTCTATTTTCAGAAAATTTTTAATCTGTACACTTTCAAATTTACCGCCATGCCTGACGCTTTCTGCGCCTGGCGTCGGCTTAGACACTTTCAAGTTTTAGTTTTTCACCTCGAACGAGAATGCACGTTGCATTCATGTCGCGTCGTCTCCTCGAAGTTCGGAATTAAAATCCGTTATTAAAATCAACCTTATTTCAGTAATCAGTTTGAAAACCCCACTTACTGCGCGAATAATTATTATTTTTCATTAAAGTATAGTGTTGTGTATTCATTTTTTCCTTTCCTACTTCCTAACCTCAAATCACTACGTGGCTTGCAAAGTAAAACAATGGCTATGAGATTCTAGCATCAGTGATTGAAACTCTTCTCTAACTTCCTCGCGAGAATTTGATAACTTGATTTTACATTTGAAGTTCACCGTATTCCTTACGATGAGCCTTAAAAGAGAAGTTACCAATTTCTCGGCTGAAGCAACAATTTTTTACCGGTCTGTGGCCAGGTTACCCGACCAGATCCCGACCGGTATGAAAGCTGGAATCCGAACAGCTTACCGTTACATTTTTGCCGGATCCCGGCCAGTATCCCCGGCCGGCGCCCGGTTTAAACTGGGGCAATCCGACTGGCTCCCGGTCGGATCCCTGTTAACATTTCTACACAAGTTGTTGTTAATAAATTATAAATTCATCCTTTGCTAATTTTTTGATCGATTGCGCACACTCAGAGCAACGTCCTCTTGTGTCAAAAAAAACTTGTGGCCCTTGCCACAAATGGAATTTCGTCTTAATTTTAAGGTTAAGTGGATTTTCGGTTGTCTAACAAAAAATGTTTTTCAGCAAACATTATGCATTTGCGAATAACTTCATCCAATCTTCCAGATAATTAATTCAGTTTGTGTGACAAAAATTAATTAATTTTGTTCAAAACAAAACACGCAAGAGGACGATGGTTTTGTTTTAGAACAACTTTTTTTATGAGTGCATTAGCGAGGAAGTTTACACCGCAGTAAGTTTAGCTACTGTAGTAAGTTTTACTGCGTAGTAGGATTTAGGACGATGAATATACAATACGTTTTTGTTCTATTAAAATTTACTACCATTCCAATTACTATGATGATAAATACCGCAAGGCGCTTATGAAAGTTACCGAAAGTTACCATAAGTTCCCACACTCAGTATATACTGTTGTATACTGATCGTGATGGTAAATTCTACAATGGGTTACACTTACCTTCGTAATTTCTTCAACGAAGTAAAACCTAATAAAGAAAAAACAACACTTCAATAGTAGAACTTACTGCGGTGTAAGCTACCTCTATCTCACTCATTTTGAATAGCTTAAGTGTTATTATTGAATCCGTATTTTAAAATAAACGGGTTTTCCAAACTTTATGTTTAAGTTGAAAAAAAAATTTTCAAAGTTTTTGGAAAATCAGGCTGAAGCGATCTTTGAAGAATTTACATAATTTTAATTTTAGTATTAGCAGAGACAGTTATAGCAGAGATAGTTAATGTAATTTGGAAAGTGGAGGTAGTTTAAAGGCTTATTTTTTTTTTAACTTTGAAATCGGAAAAAAAATTATTGTCTGAATCTTATTTTGAACATTTTTTTGTTTATTTTGCTCCACAGCGCGACATATAGGTATATCTCGATATATATCTTACACGGGATCCCACAAAGTTCCCTGTAATAAATTGTATGCGTATTCTTTGTAACCATTATGGTTACGACATTGAAATTTTACGAATGAGCGGTTGACCGTGGAATGTTATGTAGTGCTATTCATGGGAAACTGCATAGAAACTCATATGGTCGAGGTCGGTTTGGCCGATTTTAACCATTTTCCAGGGCCGACTTTCCGTCCCAATTTGGCCCTGCATGTAGTATACTATTTGGGTTCCTATGTAGGTTTCTACATAGGTTCCCCTGTGGAGATTTTCAGTAGGGTCTAGTTCAGATAGATAAGTCAAAATTTGAATTAATGTCTAATTGATTTTTTCAGAGGATTGGACAGGCCCTATTAATTATTTTCGCAATCTGCCCTACATACGATTAAATGCAAACTCCTCTGAACTAATTTACACTCGAACGTTACTTTTAATTGGTAATATGGATCCTACTGTCACACTTGAAAGTATTGTTCAAAGTTCAGAGTATATCGAAAAGGTCAGTTTGAAAGTAGTACCTGGAGCACACCATTTTCCTCACCAAGAAAAACCGGAATTGGTGAATGAAGCAATCATGAAATTCCTTATTGGTAAGTCATTTTGAAGTTTTTTAATGTTGGGTTATTTTATATAATTTCATATATCGACGTCTCTATTCAATATGAGTTTATATATATGATAACAGCGCCGTCTATGAGACTATATGTAATTTGGGCCGAGTATGAGTCTATCTGCGTTTATATAGAGACTTTTTAGCAGAGCTGATTAAAGTTTGAAATGTTCAAAAAAAAGTCACAAGTACACTCTAAAATTATGAAAATAGTTTCAAGTGTTTAATTCAATTTTAATTTCATAATTACCCTCACTAAAAATCTTGATAATAACCAAAGAAAAATTGAATCTGATCATTACAAAGATTTAATGATAATCACTGATTTATGTACGATGTATAATTATTTAATTCTTATTACTTTTTTCTTATTTTTATTTTTTTTTTTTTATTTATTTTTTATTTATTCTTATTCTTATTGTGAGCATAACCACTAAATGCAGACCGCATACCATCCACCCATACATGATTGCCAACATTGCATTAAAAAACTATGTTTCTTATTTAATGACAAGACAATATAATCCTTATTGAAAATTACGTTTCAACTGTGATTCTCAAACTAAATCATGTTTGAAATGTTTGATGGTATATTTTTGAACTAACTTTCTTTTGTGCCGAATATTCTAATTCTTTCTCAAACTTATTGATTTATCTCAGCTTGCCGATCTTGTTTCAGAATGCCCAAAAACTCATACAATTTTCGTTTTTGCTCCCTTATTATCTCATAGAATTTTCTAATATTTAAGAAATCCGTACAGAATAATCTATTCTGTTAGAATATAAGAATAACTCAAAATCGCAATAAATGCGGATAGACTCGCGCTCCACACATATTACATGTAGACTCATACATGGCGCTGTCAGCACACATATTCATATTGAATGGAGGCGTCGATATGTTTCATATATTAATCATAATTAAAACAATGATCCCAGCTGAAAATTCCTGTACAGGAACCTCGGATGATTTTGCACATGTTTCTGTACACGAACCTGCACACGAACCTTTACAGGTAATCTTGACGGTTCCTGTGTATAACTGGTTCCTGTACAGAATAACATACAAGGCCCTATACAGAAAGTAATCGCGAAAACACATGTCGCTCACAGCTATAAACTTGCCTTCCTCTTATTCCCTTGAAGATCGAACTCACTATCGAGAGAGCCCAGCCACTAGCGAAACCTCGCTGATTAGTTCCTATGCATGTTCATGTATAGGATCCTGAACAGGTTCATGTACATGAACCTGCGTCTCAATTTACTCTGTGATGGAACCTGTATAGGATCGTTTAAAGGTTCGTGTGCAAGTTCGTGTACAGGAACATGTACAGGACCCTCCGAGGTTCCTGTACAGGAAAAGCAGGGATAACACAGGAACACAAAGAAAAATTATTATTAACAGTACTCGGACTACGAATATGTGTTCCCCGTAGATTTTTAGTAGCTGAATCCGAATTCAAAATTGAAATCTTTCTATTCCTAGAATTTAAGTGCTCGACATTTCGATGATGCGGGGATAGCGGGACTGAGAGAGAGGTGGTGCTCACTCAAGCGTGAAAAACAGCATAAGGGTAGTACTCTCAGCGCGTTAGTTTGCTTTAGCTATTAGCATGTGCCCAAATTCAACAGAAATGGTTTATGCCGCCCTGCCTGTTTACGTTTGGATTCCCCCGATTTATGCTGAAGGCCAATGCAAGCCATGCCCGGTAACCGTTCTTCTAATGGGAGTTGAGTGTATTTGATGAAATGTTTTCGTTGCCTATCTTTGGCGGTGACAGTTTTATGGTTTACGCGCTCTCGCTCACAAATTCTCACCGCCCGGGCGCGTTGTAGTGAGCGAGCACGCATACAGCAAAAACTTGCCACCGCTCAAGATAGTTCGTTGAAATCTGGGCGGGAGGGTCCATGAGCCCCACCCCCCTGGCGCTCCTAAAACACTCTTCGCCGAGTGTTTTTGGACCTCGGTGGGTTTTCGTTGTTACCAACGTTCTGAGAATATACCTCCCAGGTGCCACACATACCTATCGCACAGTAAATAACGTCTTACTTTGTAACTGGCTAAGTGATTCTCATCCACTCTGCAATTCGGCAGCCTGCCTAGCAGGCCGCAGAAAGACGATACGGCAAGGCTAGGGTGGACGAGGCACAGATTCGAAGCACTCTCTTCGTGTCTTATGTTTGTGTGTGTTCATTACACGAAATCTTCCAGCGACCACAAAGCGGAGGTCCCTCGAGAGGGGCTGTCATCATTTCTTCCACAGATACCTGTGTACCCTTCCCCAACAAGTATGCAGCGACACTACCCCTCACTGGATTCGAAAGTTCTTCAGGTTAATTTGTAAATTTTGTATTTCTTACGGTCCACATAAAAATTAAATCAAAAATGAGCCAAAAACAACTTTTCAACTCAAAATTTATTCATTAAAACTCCTTTCTCCATCCTTTACGTACGTTTTGGGTCGAAGATAAAGATTGATTCTCGGGAGCCCTGCGCGTTCAATTGTTTTGAACCGCACTTACTACAACTATGTTTGGTGTTATCATTGTTGTTCCCACGAGCAGTTAGGGAAAAGGGTTCGTCCATCCTTGTAGAGCCCCGCAAGCAAGGATAAGGCTGCATACTCTGAGAGGCCGCCCGGTATCCCAGAGTCACCGTTTGAGACACCTCACCCAGGTGCCATTCAGCTTTCGGCACGGTTATCACGCCTTCGCTTAGGGGTTATTCCTT
>CAKNWW010264914.1:0-13142 GCA_932074435.1 Andricus kollari
TAGGATTCGAACCATGCAATTGCAGTACGGGATAGATTAAAGTTACGAAGTTTATGTAAAAGAAGCTTGTGATCAACAGTATCGAAAGCTTTAGAAAAATCAAATAAAACAACTATTGTTACTTCTTTCTTTTCGATAGCGATTTTCAAGTCTGAAGTAACTTTCAGAGAGGCTGTTAATGTACTGTGCTTAGCCCGAAAGCCCGATTGTAGTGGATCGAGTAGCCTATATATAATATAATATAATAATAATATAATAATAATACTTACATGTCTTAGTTGAACTTTCCCAGCAAATTCTTTTCCTTTGTCACCCCAAATACGAGTAAGTAAACCCTCGTAAGTACTCTCATGCGATGTGCACTGCCATTGTTGATCACAAAGGGAAATAATGAGATCGGCGTACCTTTGATGTTGATCTTGTCCAAACCGTCAACATGGCATCCAAAATGCCTGTCACCTCTCTGAAAATCATCGATAAAATCATGTAATTATATGAGTGATACACCATAATAATAGTATTATGGTTCATTGTTTTATTATAATAAATAGGGAAAGTATGTTTATTAAGGGCATGTGTCACTTACCCTATCCCTACCTTACGAACTGATAGCTTTGGGTGTCCTTTTAGGGAAAGTATGTTTATTAAGGGCATGTGTCACTCAACCTATCCCTACCTTACCAACTGATAGGTTTGGGAAAAAAAAGAAAAGGGACTAAGGAACGTTTATGTACTAATAAATTTTTACAAGTAAAAATATATAACTTTTGAAAAAAAAATTTTGTATCAATAAAAATGTATCAGTGCATAAGCGTTCCTTACAATTTAGTTCCTTTATTTTATTTTCATAAACTTTCAATATTTATATCTCATTTAGGTGCGGATAATAAGTAATAATTTGTCGTGAATGTAAAAGCCGTCGACATTTGGTTGGCAAGATGCAATGAGAGGATATGGATTTATTTGTCTCAGAGTGGAGGCCCCTGAACGTCAGATAAATCCAAGTGACCAGAGGCCTCCCCACTCTCAGGCAAAAATTTATTTATTTCCTTTATTGCATTTGGTCGCTCAAATATAATAATTATTCACAGAATACCGTATTTCGAGAAGTTTTTATTTCACACTTAGAGCTGCTATAAAAAAACTGAAACTGTGATAAAACGGTTGATAGTTAAAAACTCCATTTACAAAAATTTTCGCGAAGCAATGTTCCTGTAATTGTATTAGGTTAGGTTGAAAATAACAAACTCTGGAATTCAAAATCGCGACAAAGCAAAAATGCAGCGTATTGACAACGTATGGTTTTCGGGGAAATGTGTTATTAATCACGGATAACAGTCAATGATTTTAATTGCGAAAGTCTAGGGCTAGTATAATGGATAATTCCGTAACAGCAGACAGTGATAATAATTTATTAAGTGAACTTCAAATATTATTATCTGAAAAATGATTTTATATGAAAATGTTGATTAGCATACACCAATTAATTGCACGTAACAGTAGAGAGAAAAAATTGAACTCATACAAAATTGATTCTTTAGCAACAATTATCACCAGTGGAAATTTTATTTATTTTGGAAAGATAGTAATTACTTTTTGAACAAAAATATTCTACAGGCACCGAAACGAGACTTTCTCGCACTATTCGCCAAAGCCTCCTCTGGATCTGTACGTGGCGCGAAAAAGGGACTTTCCATGGAGGTGTAACATAAAATAGAGTCGGGCACTCGTGCGCAAAGATAGCAATGACTCACTCGTGCGAAGGCACAACACTCACCTCTCGGTTCATCTTCGGTTGACGTCGACTTGCCCTTTTGGTTCCTACTGCGCCCTCCCACTCATGTGGGGATTGCCATCATCACGCACTTGTATAGAAAAATACTATTTTTGAACCTGGCTATCCTTCAGCAGTAATATCTTTAGATAAATTTGCTGTCCGGTTTGTTCAAAAAGATTTTCTTGTCCACATAATAAGCACATGTTTGGGCTAACAATTGGCACAATTACTGTACAATATTGAGCTCAGATTACGATATTACGCTCAGATACGTTACTGTTTTCACAAGCTAGTGAATATAAAAGGTTTTGCTTTATTTGGTATTTTCCGGTATTTATATGAGCAACATAAAGTTTTCGTGTAATTCTGGACAGTTTTTCAGTGGAAAAAAGAGTGTAGAGGTGCACATCGAGAATCTGCTCCAAACGATCCTGTATATGATGGAGTAATAGTAAGGAGACCAAACGACGATACGCGTGCGAATAAAAAATGAACCTCGAATCTTCGGACATAGTTTGGGGGAGGAGGTAGGCTGAATTGTAAAGGAGTTCGCCTCGTTTTGAATGGAATATCCGCACGAGGTTTTTGATTGGTGGCTTCTTGTTAGTAAATTTGAATTATGACTAACCCACCAATCAAAAAGCTCTAGCTCATATTCCATTGAATACAAGACGAACTCCTGTACATCTTAGCGTACGTCCTCCCCTAAACTATGTCCGAAAAAACGGCGACAAATTTGGACACACAGATTTGTCTCCTTACTATTACTCCATGCTGTATATAGAGCTGACGAAAATACATTTCACTATTGTTCCTCCTGCGGTAGGTCAGTTTGCAAAGAACACCGTATACATTTCTGTAAAGATTGTGCAAACTAAATATTTTTGAGTAAATTTGACTATTTTTGTACAATAAATATGCATTCACATTCAATATCCTGGTTTTTCTATGGAATTACCTGCATGAATCACTGTAAGATATTCTCATTTTTTAGGTCTTCAAATAATTCAACTTTTTGAAGCCACCGCCAATGTGCCTATATTTTTGTCGAAGGTCATAGTCTAAGCTTTAAAACCTTGCATCGCTTTTTTTTGTAATTTATTTTTTGCAAAATTATGAATTTTTTAACAAGTATCGATTTTTAAAAATATTTTTCCCAAATTCCAATTTTTAATTTAAAAACTTTTTAATGATTGACACTAACAACAATTGGATCGTGTAGTAGACACTTCGAAAAATAACCCTGAATTTTATTCGATTTTTTGAAAGCCAGAAACAGTTCAAGAACTGAATAGGGCCTAAAAGACCCTATGTGTAAACGGAAGGTAGGAAAAAGAAGTGTGTAAACCGAGGGTTAAAAAAAATGCCCTATCTCTTTTTTTTTCACCGAAATATCGTGGTTTGAAGTCAGCAGTGATTTTTAATAGCGCTCGCAAGAGTCGTGCGCACAATTTCCGACGGTAGTGTATTAAAAATGTTCAGAAAAATTTCGAAATCATGCTTTTTGGATGTTGTTAAATGCATATTATTCAAACGCATGCTTCTATTCAAGTACTTCTTTATATCCTTTTTTCCTTATAGAAAGTAATCGCTTTTTCTTCGGTCACTTGTAAGTGAAAAAATGAGAATGACGAAACTGGATAAAGACCGAAAATGATTTTTTACAGGATGAACCAAAATTTTCTGTGAAAATTGAAAACATATGACCGTCAAGAGCTCTACATCAATGTAAAAACATGATGAAATAATTTTTGCTGTGTATAAGGGTGCAAACACAAAATCGTCTTTATCCTGTTTTTGATCTTAAAAATTTTTTAACTGCGTGTTTGCCGAAAAAATCAGTGAGATGCCCTTGTAATATTTAAATGTCATGTATGCTAATGCTGATTGAGTGGTGGTATTGGATACGACGTGCGATGGTGTGTGGAGGGAGGAGACTCCGTTTTATTTTTGTCTCGTAAGCAAAATCGGGCGTGAGAACAACGAAATGTTATTTCAAGCGCTCTAGTTCTCTTTCGTCGTCATGGAAGAAAGTTATATTGTGCATAGACGTCGTAAAGCGGTGGCTTCTAAAAATCAGGGAAAGGCACCAGAACCTTCCTTGTGTTCAGCGAGCTTGATGCCCATTAATGACATTGAGGATAATACACCGTTAAAAATTGAGAAAATGGTCGAGGACACGGAAAAAATTGAAATGTTGATGGTCGAAGAGTCAAGAAATTATAGTTCACGTGATTTTGGGTTTAACGCAGATGGTGAAAACAAACACAACTCGTCAAAGATTTATGACAACGCAAATAGCATACGAGAGATAAAGCATAAATGGGAAACAAGTAGTATTAATAGTAATAGGAGTTCGCCAAGAAAAATGAAAAGCCATTTAAAAAAAAAATGCACTAAGAATAGATCCACATGTGAGCAGGCTGACTACAATAACATCGTTACAACAGCAAGCTCTGCTACCGTAGAAAAAACTCAAACTGAAGGAAGATTACCCAATTATCCTAAAAAAAACGTGGATGATTACCAGCGCAATTTTAAAAATGACTCACTAATCGAGAAGCAGAAAGGTCAAAAAACGCGAACGGTTAATGATCATCGGAATTCCTTCAAGGATGTAGGTAAAGCAGTGTGTGCTGTAAAGTATATTCAGAAAATTGAACAAGACTCAGAATTTGAAAAAAACATATTTATGGCAAAATTAAATTTTAAGAAGCAAATCATTCCATTAAGTAACGAAAGTTTGATTGAAGATCTAGCCAACGCTCAAGAGAAATACTTGAAAAATGAAAATAATCTTATAGATTCTGAAACTGTAGATCCCTGCGGCTTTTATAATCAAATTAATGAAGATACAATCCTAAGGAACAGAAAATCCAGCATTATTCACTCGGAACCAGAAAAAAAAGAAATTATTGAAACAATTACTCATCTATCCACTGTCAAATCGAATTGGTTTTCTTGGCTGCATTTTTTGTTTTTTCAACAATGGTCAACACAAAAGCCTAAAAAAACAGTAGCTAAAGGTATTTTGACTTTCGACGAGTATCAGCAGACTGATAAACGACATAAAAAAGGTACCTCCTCTTCCTGTTTAAAAGATCAGCAACATCAGTGTGTTGCAAAACAATTATCTCGAAACAGCAACAGAAGGGTAACAATTTTAAAATGGTTCAGCGCTTTTAGAGACTTGTCAACAGAATTTAAGAAATTTTTGGAACAGAATCCACGACAAGTTAATATTATAATGATTCTGCGAAACCGTTGTTTTGCTGAATTAATCATAATAATTATCTACTGTGGTTTTGGTGCGTTTATTTTCAGATTTACAGAAGGTACTTTTGAAACGTTTTACAAGTGTGGTGTAAAAAGAGTAAAAAGAGATTTTTTGGATAGTCTGTGGATTTATAGTCATAATTTGCGTGAAGAGGATTGGAAGAGTATGGCACGAAGAAAACTTATGGAGTTTGAAGAGCAACTGCATGTTGCACATGATGCTGGTGTTCATACGTATAGTGGAAAGAAGAGCTGGACATTCTTAAATGCTGTGGTGTATTGCTTAACTGTTATTACTACAATAGGTGAGTTTCTACAATACTAGGCGTTAGAAAAATGTATTCACGTTGAAAAGCTGCACCAAAAAATGGTGTGCCGAATACCGCACGGGATCGAGCCATACTTACGTGTCAGCCTTACTTCTCTTGCTCGAATTCGCGTGATTTTAGTATAACAAATGTTTAGTACGAATAAGGCACGAAATCCGTGCTGTTCGGATATGGCTTTATTGCGTTTTGAACCTAGGTGACATGCGCACGCATGTCTCGACTAGGGTCAAAGAGAAACGCAAAATATTCATACCGAGAGAGCAGGAATTTCGTGCGTTCTTCGTATTAGTCCGACGGATAGGTAACATTCAGTGGCGTATCTAGGGATAACGAGGGATAAATGTGCCCGCAAACTCTCTAAATTTGTATTAGTAAACTATAAATTATTGTCAGTTAAATTCTAATAATTGCTGTAGGTAGAACTGAGTCATTGACAATTAGTAGAATTGTATTGATTGGATTAGTAAAATGAACATAACTAATTTTATTTTATTTTATTTTATTGAAAGCTTTCAAATCATTTACAGATTTATTTGCTTCACAGCGAGTGAGCTACACGAATAAAAAGTTCATTTATATGAGAGTGAAGTATTTTACAATAGGTTAGATAGCTGTTGTACGTTTATATCTGTGAGATTGTAACAATGAATAATCTAGATACATAGTGTACAGTTTTGAAGAAAATTTAGTATGAATGAACACGCTGCAATATTGGGCTCTTTAATTAATTCTTTCGTAGCGAAAGGAGGTTGCTGATTTGTTTGAGTAAGCTGAGTAATCAGTACCGCTTTTTGGTCGGATTATAAAGGCCAACTCCATAATATATGGTAAATATCCTGAGATATTAATGAACATGAACAGCTGGGATCATTTACTATAGATACTCTTGCAGGGAGGCATTAAGATTGTAATGATTCGCTCGTAGTGGGTTGATTGTGACAATGAGGTCGCGCGGAAGCTTTTGTTTATAGAACCATGGCCTGTCGCAGTCTCTGTAATAAAGATCAAAATATGTTTTTCCCTTGTTGGGGTCTGTATTTAGGAAAGACATTGTGGTATTTGTCTGCATGCCCAGTTTGAAGTATTCTTTTAGGTCTGTAAACGGCAGTTTACCGAGATCGGTTGGCCTGAGGCTTGCTGCGTCTTTTACTTGTGTATATGCAACTTCGGTACCTGTTATCGCTGCGTGAGAGGGAATCCGATATATTTGGAGTCACCCCTGTCACCTTTGCGCTACAGAAATTCAAAGTATTTAAGCTTAATTTCGTACAGATAGGGATTTGTATTGGTATTGAAAAGAGGATTTCGCAGGCATTCGAGGACACTGAGCACGTCGCACATAACGACGTTGCAAGCATTGGTGCTGTTAAGAGCTAGATCAAGTGCGTCTCTTACCGCGATATATTCCGCCGTAAAGACTGAAGTTTTTTTATTTAGACTTCTTTTAATCACAATATTTTTTTAAAGATTGACGCACGCCGATCCTGTTGACAGAGCATATGGGTTTTTACTCCCCTCCATATAGAATATCATCCCTTCTAGAAATAATCAATTCAACTCGATTCAGAACGATTCACAGTTGTCAATCGCTTTCAATCGTTTTCAATCGTTTCTAGTCGGTGTAAAATTTGTTAATCGATTTCAATTATTTTCTATTGTGTATGGAGGTTAGTTTTCCATTCCTAATGTTTCTAATTGTTTTTAATCGGGGCGGCAATTTAGGTGGCGACCGGCGTTTGTTTTCTCTGACGAAAAATAACCAAAAATAGAACACATTTTTCTTCGCGCCCTCACGGTGTGTTGGGAATTTTTTATATCTTTGTGGGCAGTTTTGAATTGTTTTTAAGATTACAAAGTGATATACATTGATGGTTTTCGAAATTCGCTACAATTTACTACCATAACCAGTGGCGAGAAGGAAGTCGACGGGGAGCGAAGAAAATAATTTCCGAATCCGATTTCAGACAGAAAAAAGTCTTGAATATCGAAATGCACAAAAAAAGACACATTTTTTATAGTCTTTTTTTCAGCAATTAAAGATTCAATGAAGTAGGTAAGAAAATTGTTTTGTAGAATATTTTCTTTATATAGTAGAAGAAATCCTGTGCACATTATACCAGGGAAAAAAATTTCAGGAGCCGTCTCAGACCATTAATTGTAATTAAATGATAAATTTTCTTATTCTAGGCCTGATAATATGTTGAAACAAATTTATTTTTGTTTTATAAATTTTAGGGGTTACTACTCTATAAATAACAAATACCTTCTAGAGATGAAAGAATTTCTTAACTTAAAATTTGTATTTATTACAAATTGAAAATTAAGAAAATTCATGTTTAGACCTAATACGGCCTAGCGCTCTCAGCTCGCGAAAATTATTACAAAACATTAATTTAATTTTTTTAATGAACATATTGCTTAAATTGTGTTGCTTCGAAAAAAGTAAATAAACGTTTTTAAATAATTCCCGCGAGAGGAAAGTGCTGCCATCAAATTGCCGCTTCATAAACTCAAAATCCTACTACCGATTGGCCCGATTGGGAACGAATGGGAACGATTAAAACTTTCCAACGCTCAATCTTTTCCAATCGTGCACACACGATTAAGAAACACGATTAGAAACAATTCAAATTTCTTTCTATCGTTCTGAATTGTTTTCCATTCATTATTTCTAGAAGGGATTGTATCTAAAGAATCTAGGTCATTACATATTTGACTTAGCTTTGTATGTTGATTGTTTTTCACATCGGTAATCCTTTTAAATGGGATTGAAGTCGCGATTATGTTGTAATCGTGTACATACATATTATAGTTTCTTGACGTCATTGTATTATTACCTAGGCAAACTACATTTTCAATACATGTTTCGTATAGTCTTTTCTTTTTTCTTTTACTATTTCGTTGTTGAGCGTAGTACTTTTTCACAGTCTTATTTATACATGAGATTTCATTCGATAAGATTTTTGATATATACATGTTGCACAGAAATTTAGCCCTTTCGACAAATGACGGCAGTTTGGATTCGGCAAGGAGTATTTTCGTCGGTGTCGTTTTGCGAAATCCGAGCGCTATTCTTATGGCATTGTATTGTATACGCTCTAGTTTTTTCTGTTGATCCTTGCTTTTAGGATAGTATATATAGATTGCTTAGTCTATTATAGATTTTACATAGCTCTTGTAAAATATGAGAAGAGTAGCGGGATTTGCTCCCTACCAGATTACTTGTAAGTATTTAACTATGTTGGACGCTCTAGCAGATCGTGACTTTACCTTCATTAGTTGTACGTCAAATGAGAGTTTGTAATCAAAAATTATTCCAAGCAACCTGGCGGATTCACTGGATCTAATTATCAAATCATCTATTTTAAGTACCGTTTCTCCGGGTTTAATGTGACTGTTATTGAAATGTATAAAAATAGTTTTTCGGGGGCGACAAAAAGATTTATACGATTTTTTTGAAATTGATTGTCATCTGCAAATTGAGATATCGTTACTTTTTTTGGTATATTTTTGACAATGTCGGCAACATATATTATATATAAGAGAGGACTTAAAACTGCATTCGTTGTTGTATACAAATCTTTCCATCGTTATGACGCTTATAAACTTGACTAATATGGAAGGACAACCAATATTTTCGAGCTTATTGAGTAGTATTTTAATGTTGAAATTATCTAAAGCTCCTTTCACATCAAGGAATGCTGCGAACATATCTTTGTTTTTACGTAAAGCTGTCTGAACAGTGATAGTTAACTTTAACAAATTGGCATGGCATGATTGCCCCTTACGAAATACACTTTGACTAAATGGTGGTATATTTTGAGTTTCAATCCACCATTGAGATTTATTTTTTATTGAAGTTTCAAACAGCATATACAACGCCGAGATGAGAGTAATAGGTCTATAGCCTTTATTTTCGGGTTTCGGAATGAATTGAACATGGGATTTTTTCCATTTTGTTGGGAAATCACTAGTGCTGTACGTTTCATTATAAATATCGAGAAGAAGGAGTTTGTACTTGATTAGCATCCTTCTTAGCGTGTAATAGTCTATGCCGTCTAAGCCTGGGGATGAGGCAGTGTTGCGAGAGTCTAAAGCATAGTTGAATTCAACAAAGTTGAAGGGACTTTCAAGGAAATCATTTGATAGGCAATTAGGTAAATAGTTGGGATCAGTTCGAGTTTTAATTGGAGGGCAAAGCTTATTGAGAGCTTCTAGTTTGTTTATAGAGTTGTAAATTTTCGGTGACCTGCGATACATTGACCTTGATCCATTTATTTTTTAGAATCTTACAAGTATTCCATACGGAACGACCATCAGTTAGTAAATTAATGGTAGTAGTAAATTTGATGTAACTTTCTTTCTTTTTTCCCTTGAAAGTTTTTTTGGACAGACCAAGAAGTCTTTTGTACTCTATGAGTTTGTCGAGATTTTTAGTCTTTTACCAAACCTTAAGAGAGGCATTTCTTTGCTTTTTAACTTAGGAACACTCCTCATCCCACCACGGTACCGGATTTCGGTGAAATTTGATATTTACGATTTTCATCTTTGGCTTGTTCCCCGTAATAGCTTCAGTTACTTGATTGACAAGATATTCGTATTTGTGACGGGCACTTAGATTATCGTAATCAATTGTTAAAAATTTATCGAAAGAGTTATCTAAATATTGCATTACGTTGTTCCACTTTGTTTGTGTTGATCTAATTTTATGGCTTTTTTATGGTACATGTGTCTTTCCTTACTGAAGTTGACGTAAATTGGGTAGTGATCTGAGCTCCAAGTAAATAAATTATTTTTGTCTATGCATTAAAGTAAGTTTTCTCCGTTTGTGTCGGTTGTGACACAGTTCCAATCTATATGATGAGCGTTAAAATCGCCTACAATTATACAATTATTTTCGTTCTTGAAATTATTAAAAACTTTATCGCACAATTTAAGTGAAAAGACGATACCTGGGGCTCTATAACAGGCAATTAAACTAACAGCTGGGTTAACATTATTGATTTTAATTCCACAAACTTCAAATGATTTATCGGGAACGTCAATATTTTTGATTTCGCGATAAGCTAAACTAGAGCGAATTAATAGTAAAATACCTCCTCCGGTTGAATACGTCCTGCCTAACCTGTAGTTCAAAAATCCTGGAAATTGATGTTTGTGATATTTTGGTGTAGCCAGCTTTCGACGCACACGAGGATGTCTATATCAATAAAGACTTTTTGTATCTTTTCTTTACGTTTTAGGAAACTTCTCGCATTCCAATAGAGAATTTTGAGTGTCTGTGTTGTTGTAGAGGTAGAGTTCATTTTTGAGAATGTAAAGATTCCGGGCTGTTGAATTCTTGTTCATCGTTTGAACTAAGATCATCTGTAGTGTCGAGGGTCTCAATCCTTTTAGTAATTTTGGTAATACGAACTTTCAGTTTGCGATCTACGAGGTGGGGGTAAGCGTCTCTGAGCATGGTGATTAGGCTCGATGTGTCAGTAGTGAATTTCAGAGCTACCTCTGGTATGTTTGGGCTTCCGTTTGAATCTCTGAGAAAGGAAGCTAACTCTTCAAACTCCAGCGGATATTTATTGACGTTTATTAAGAAAAAATTCTTAGCTGGAGCAAGCTGAGTATCAATTGCTTCTTGAGCACATGACTTTTTGACTATTTTCCTTGTGCGTTTTTTTTTGGGACTAATCATTGTTTATTTTATGTTTCGTCAAATATTTAAAGGCTTTAGAGAAAGATGTTCCGGATGAATGTTCAACACAAAATGTGAACGTTAAAACCTGAAGAAAACCATGAAAAATTATAAAATCGCGTTCAAAGGGTATTAGATGTCTGATTTCAGCTCATTTAATATGCGTTTCTATGAGAAAACTGCTCGCAGTATTATTGCGCAGCACAAAACCTGGGAAAGAGTGAAAAAGTGAATTTCCATATTTCAAATGAACGAATATCTATTTTTACTACTATAAAAATAACTTTTCATTGTTTTTTTTTCTTTCAGTTTTACATGTATTGTTATAATTAATAAGATTACACGAGTGACATCAAATTGAGGTTATAATGAACAATTCGATATTTGAGTTTCTCTTTAAAAAAAAAACAAGCAATACGACACAGTAATTAATTATTAATGTACTGCACGAGATTTCACAGGTTACGTTAAAAGTGAGGTGAAATATTTGTCATTTTGACGCTTTGTTTACATTTATTGTAAGAATCGAACATACCACAGCTAATGATCGATTTTTATGTTTTACATACCTTTATGTGACTCGGGTGCATAAACGCGTTTTTATGCTACAGTGTAGAGTATCGTAATGCTGTACTTTACGATACAGCGGACGATCACTCTTCACATTACACTCCGCTGTATCGTAATGCCAACATTACGATACTCTACGCTGTTGCAACAAAACTTGTAAATGCACCTTCGTCACATAAAATATCGATCGTCCTGCGAGCGTTGCTGCTCGTCGCGTCAAGACCCTCATTATGCCCCTTGGCGCATAATATACTATTAAGCTCAGGTTTATAACGAAATAATCCAATATGAATCACTTTTGTACACATGTAATGTACACTAGATACATAAAACGATGTTCGAGATAGATTTTTAACCTAACCGACGCGTGGCATTGCTCGGAGTTTGTCAGCTGAATTCTTCTCCACGCATTCGAGCGTGACCGCGCTTAGAGTGGAAGTTTATGTCTTCTTGGAATTATACTCCCCTACAGCCCCGAAAACGGAAGTGCTCGGAGTTTGGACTGTAATTATTCTCTTGGCTTTCGGTATCAGCGGTCTAAGTGTCAGAGTGTGTGAATTTATGTTTATTTTCGTACCTGTCTCCGTGAGTTTGTCAACAAGCTCCTGTTTACTTGAGCAGACACAAATTCTACTGTTGGAAATTCTTGAGAGGAATAATACATTGACTGGCGTGACGATTTTTCCTATGGCGAAAGTGTAATGTTTGATCGTTAAACCTTCGATTGCATCTGTTGCTATTGCTTGGTCTTTCTTGGGGAATTGATCCTGCTGTGCTACTCTGGCGTAGGACACTTCTGGTAGGTTTTCGTTCTGACAGGAATTTGATACATTTTGAGTTGGATTACTTTGCGAGATGCCACCCCTGTAGTCAGAGGTAATCATTGGCTGGTCAGGTGCACAGTCGAGACAGTGCAACTGGACTAGCTCATCACTATTCACTACCACAGCACTAATTAGGATTTATCGCACTTGCGGTTGCTAAATTGAACTACCATGCGTTGCAGTAAATACTCGTGCGCGAGCAACATTACTAATTGATCCGTTATAGTTGTATTTAAAAAATCAGTTAATTTTAAGAGGTTCTGTTCCAAATATATTGGCGCACCATTTTTAAATGTGAAATTGTTTCTAGTTTAAAATTTGTTCATACATGTAATAATTTCTTATTCATTTATTAAAATGAAAATTTCAAAATACAATTTATTATTATACATAACTGATTAACTTGAGTGACGATATTTTTACTGTTAAAATGAGTAAACTTCTGCAAATAACCGATTCATCAATTAAAATTAAGTCTACTGAATGTATGTATGTATGTATATCATTAAGATATTTACCTTTCGGCGAGCCTCTAGGGGTAAGCGTGACACTACCCGATTCGGGTAGTGTATTTTAGGTGGATAGTTTCTTGTAGTAAATAACTACAAGTGTGGGCTCACCACACCCACGACCGCCAACAGCAACGCAGTAGTATCAGACGGTCACCCATCCAATAT
>CAKNWW010264915.1:0-17706 GCA_932074435.1 Andricus kollari
TGTGACGATGAAAAAAATATTTTACAATATTGTCCTTCTGGCTTGTAGAACCTTATGTAACTAGCCGGGCGATATACTTACAAATTCCGAAGGTACGTCTTGTACGTTTCCTGAATTTAAATTTTAACTTTTCAATCCCTGATCTTTAAATATCTTTAATATTTCCTCATCCTACTTTTCTAACAGAAATTTGTTGTAGCGCCCTTAACTGTAGTCTTCAATTGTGTACACGAGGCTAAATATTGTTCCATCTGAAAGAAAATAATTATTTTCACAAATAAATTAACGAGCAAATAAAGATTTATTGTTTAATGAATTCACGCCTTTCTTAGATTGCACACTATTTTTTAAAGGCAACCCGATCTTTTTTTACTTATAAAAATCATGAACAATGAATAAATACGTGAATTTATTTATCGATCTTTATTACTTTGTTCCTTGCAATGTCCTAACAAGCAAAATGGATAGGTCCTTTTGTACCCGAGAGGTCCTGAATAGATCCGGCTAAGCATACATTGTTGAAATTGATTTATTTTCAAGTGAAAACCCTTCCCTATAAGTTCCGGATAGACTAAGATAGAGACGCGATTGGAGCTTAGACAAATTTTATTTGTGATTTTTCTTCCCGGAGAGGTCCCGAATAGACTTGCCTAGAAACGCGATTGGATATCAGAAAAATTTCATTTTAGGTTCGTGAGCCGGCTAGTTCCCGAATATGCCCGGATACACTGATACTGTGTTTATGACTAGCTTAACTTACAATTTTGTGGCTACATGAAGTATATTTAGTAAAATTCAATTTAAAATTTAACCTCTAACTACAAATGAGGAAAACATTAATGCATTCAATCAGTGGTTGACGTTTTGCTCTTCAGTAACTTATTTCTCAGTAATTCAGATTGATTGAATTGTTCTTTTCTCATTTCTCAATTGTTATTTCTCGCATGTCACATGTAAAATAAAAAAGTTACTAATAGAATTTTTACTGAAATTCAAGAATTTTCCCTACAGAATTATTGAGTCTCTTCGGGAATGTTTCCAATGATGAGATGGATTCACAGATGTTAGAGTCCACAGACACAGATGCAGATTCTCAGACGAATGTTGTGCTTCAGGCAATGGACGTAGTAGAATATATCAATGACTTTTGTTCACAATCTAGTACAATGGAGGAAAACTGACTCCCATCTTCATTGTCAAGTAATTCCAGTATTTATATATGATCCAATTATTAAAAGAGTAAAAATTTATCTAATAGTCATTGTTAACATAACTTCACTACTAATATTTGTAAACATCTTTGATTTTAGGTGAAATATTGAAAGTTAGTCGCGACGCTTCGTAATGTCAGTATTCCAAATCTAAAAAACCAAGAAAAACAATATTTCTTCAAGGATTATCTAATTTCGGAAGTATGGAACCTCCAAACTCTTCGGATACTGATGATGATTATGATGATGATGAGACTAAAAGTGGCACCTGTAATAAGGAGACTCCAGCCCAATCTTCGCGAGCTGTTAGAGAATAGAATGCAAGAGAAGTCTTATGTGTTTCGAGAGCAGAGCCGCCAGTAGAGCTTTCACGATCGCTTGCTGAAGAGAGCACAGCAAGTCCGGCTCATACTGACGGAACATCACAGCAGTCCACGGACAGTATACCTGATATGAAGGATTACGTGGACTTTAATATAAAACAGTTAAAAGATTATATACTTACTGATGGAGATATGGTCATGTTTGCAGAATCCGGATTAAGAGTGTGGGAAGTAATTATTGTAATTTTAGAAATAGGCACAAGCTTTAACCTGACTTACAAATGTCGGCGCGCTTTAATTGAGGCCACTAAACTGTTTGCCGGTCCATTATTTGCTGCATGGGATATAAACGATTACTATTTATCTAAAATATTTGATCCCCCTAACAATGTCATCACGTATCACTTCTACTGTGAAATCTGTTGCAAAGAATTAGAGAAGCCCACACTAAAAAAAATATTTGAGAAGCATTCGATAGCTTGTCAAAAATGTCTACAAAAGTATTCATTATCAATGAATTCACCTAATTACTTCATATCCATCGACTTACGGTATCAGATAGCGTCCTTACTGAAAATGACTACTGTAAAGGAAGGGTTATTTAATAATAATTTGAAGAACGAAAGCCCCGAAGCCCGTACTGACGGAATTATGCAGGATGTTTATGATGGTATACTTTATGAGAAAACAGTATCAAAAACGAAGGAAGACTGCATAATTCTAACCATTACATTTCCCTGTAAAAAGGAGAGCATTGAAATGGATTATATGGCATTGAAAAAATTGTACACTTTAATGCCTATAAATCTAAACAAATTCCGTTTTTGTCCGAATGCGCTTTTTGGCATTCGACTGTTTTTGTTCGAATCGTTTTGAATCACACAAAAAAATAATGGCATTAAAGTGGCTTCTTTGTGATGCCATTGATTTAATGCCATTGAATGCAGTTAAATGACCGTATCAGTTGAATGCCATGCAATGCCTTTAGTGATCGGAGGCATATAATGGAACCAATGCCGTTCAATTACCAAATAGGTCGAATGCCATTTAATGCTTTTTTCGACCGGATATATCGAATACAATTAATGCATTCGAATGCCGTTGAATGACCACTCGGACAAAAACGGAATTCATTTAGATTTATAGGCATTAAAGTGTACAATTTTTTCAATGCCATGTAATCCATTTCAATGCTCTCCTTTTTACAGGGTTGCCACGGATGGGGCACCTGTAAATAATAGCTCAAAGAAGGGATTTTGGCAAAAATTGCTAATGCTCAACGAACTGCCTCCGAAATGACGGTTTCGGATTATGGATTATAGATTGGAAAAAAGGAACCTAATCCTGACTTAATGAATTTGTACATGAGATCATTCGTACAACAAGTTAATGACCTGGGAAATGGTTTCACTTTGGACATTGACGGAAAAAGTGTTCGTTTCGTTTTGAGACCTTTGGTATGCAGTGTTGATACTGTTGCCCGTCGTATTGTACAAAATCGAGTTCAATTCAATGGGCGTTATGGGTGTTCTTGGTGCCTCGCCTGCGGTGAACATAAAAATGGTTGCATTCGCTTTCTAATGGAAGAAACAGAGCTTTCTGACAGGTGTCACGAGCAACACTTGAAGGACATGAAAGCTATTATAAAAGAAAAAGAGTTAAATCTGTAAGGTACAGTGGTCCACCATGTCAACTTCAACGTTTTCATTCGAAAATCCATATACTGCTTAAAAGAGTATGTAAATAAACCAAAGGGTGTCTTCGATCAAATGGCCAATAAAACACTACAAGCAAATGTTTTCCAGAGCCTAGTAACAGAATTAGTTGAATCTCCCAGCGTATTAAGCTTCTGCGATTGCCTTTTTGCGAGACATGAAGTTACATCTTTCTGTCGCAGTGGTGACGTTGTTTTGGTTGGACGGGGCGTGTTAGATTCAAGCTTCAAAATACCCCAGCAACCTGATAGTCAGGTTTTCACTTTCAACAGATGAATATTTTCAAAAATGGTTATTCATTCTAATCAATATAGTAAACCTGAAAAATCAAACGACACGATCTTTCGCCTTCAGAATGAAAAGTTCGTTGAAGTATTAAATCTACTTTACTGTAAGGAAACTGCTTATGCAAAAGTTGTATACTTTAGAGTAAATAAAGTACGTTTGTCGAGTGCAGCACATGATCGTGAAGAGGACCTTCCAGTTATTAACGATGTCGAGTTAACCCATTTATTTAAAGTCGAAGGAAAGGAAGACAATGAAATTATCGACGTTACAGCTTTAGTGGAAAAATGTGTCCTCATTAAGATTGGCGATACTACTTACTTCTCAACGATCCCCAATACGGTGGAAATTCAATAAGTTGATGTTACTTTATGATAGTAATAAATCAGAATCTCAGTTTATGCGAAGCGCATAATCGAATAATGTCTCAAAATTTAGTATAACTTAGAACTTTCATGTTATAGAAGGTTTCTATGCTAAAACAACATTTATATTCTTATCGTTTTTGATATTATTTTGCTATTTACCGGAGTTGAAAATAATTTTTTTTTTTACAACGCATAATTCGATTCTTTGTCGCATAACTTCGCAAAATCATAAGTTTTCAGCGCATAATCTAGATATTTTCAACGCCAGAAAATACTGTCCTTCGTAATAAGGTATATACAGAAGTAAGACCTTTTCCTTAATCTTAATAGCATCTATATAATATTTGTATTTTATTTTCTTATTACTTATTTATAAAATAAAAATATTAAAAACTAAACAAAATATTTTTATTATTCATCCAGATAAACGCACAGATACCGGATAGGTCAGAGTTTGAACTTTGCTACTTCGATAAAAATTAGTTTCTTGTCCCGAATATGTCCCGGATAGACAGTCTTTTTTGATATTGCGAAAATCAATTTCGAATTCCTTCACCCAGATAGGTCTCGGATAGACTCGGTTGAGCGTGCATTGCGGGACTTGCTTAGTTATTTGATGCAAATACCACCGGTCAGTTCCCGGATACGCCCGGATAGACGCATTTTTTGACTTTGCAGGAAATCAATTTCTGGTTCCATTTCCCGGATAGGTCCCGGATATACCCGTATAGAAGCACAATGTCGATTTTATCAAAATAAATTATTGGTTACGTTTTCCCGATAGAACCCCGATAGTCCCGAATGAGCGGGGAATTGATAAAGAAGGGAATTGATACACTTTGCATCTATAAATACATTTAATCAAAATTTCATGGAAGTGACGTTAAAACTATACACAAAAGTTGGTAAATGCCTTCAGCCCAGAAAATATTTAAAATTGTACACTTTCCATACTCAGTTTTGGCGGTGGCGATATTTAAACATATTATTAAATTATTTTCTTTAACATCTGAATAGGACTGGATAAGATTCCAACGCTCGCATCATTTTATTTTTTGGTTCTGGCGTCCTTATCGTGCATAGGCCTTCAGACGATAACTGCCATCCAAGTTGAGTTATTAATAAAAAAGTTAATAAAAAATTATGTACACATGATGAGTCATATTTGGATTAAAAAAAAGTTTTGGTGTTTCTATATTTCAAATTTCATTTCGACAAAAGAAAAATATGAAAGCTTTACTTTGCACAAAATTAAACTCTAAACTTGAAAATTTTTCAAAAATACTAGATGCCTACACTAATGGTCAGAATTGTGGGACCACTTAATAGTTTTTTCGTGATTGCTTAAGTTCTCTTCATTTTAGTTATGTATGAGTTGAAAACATTTCTCCTTCAAAAGTTGGAAGCTCATAAAATGCTGCACACATTGAACCCAGGATGAAACTAATTCTTACATTTTATAAGACGATATTGCAAAAATAGTTCAAATTCCAAATAATTTCATTTTCTGGTTCGGGTGTTCGCTTAAGAGCCGATTAGAACCAGATATAACAGCGTTTTCGGTCTTTGATTCAAAACTTCACCCGATTTATTTTCCGATCAAATTCCGGACAGAGCCGGATAAGACTCCGCCGCCGAAATAATTTAATTTTCTTGTTCGGGTGTCCGCTTAAGAGCCGGATAGCGTCGGATAGAACAGAGTTTTCGGTCTTGGATTCAAACAATCATCCAATTTATTTTCCGACCAAATTCCGGACAGAGCCGGATAAGACTCCGCCGCGGAAATAATTTAATTTTCTTGTTCGGGTGTCCGCTTAAGAGCCAGATAGCGTCGGATAGAACAGCGTTTTCGGTATTTGATTCAAACCATCACCTGATTTATTTTTCGAACAAATTCCGGACAGAGCCGGATAAGACTGCGCCGCGGAAATAATTTAATTTTCTTTTTCGGATGTCCGCTTAAGAGCCGGATAGCGTCGGATTGAACAGCGTTTTCGGTATTTGATTCAAACCATCACCCGATTTATTTTCCAACCAAATTCCGTATAGGGCCGTATAAAATGCCATTTTTAAGTTAGTTAAATATAGCTTCGTTTTGTGATGCCGAATACAATCCGGATAAAGCCTCTATGCTTCCGCGTAAGATATTACGAACCGTGTAAAGACCAGATAGGGGCGCACTAGATTCCGAAATGAGCTATCCGGAGCCTTGTCCGATTGCGTATTTGTCTCTATCGGATCCTATCTGTCATTTTTAGCAGGGCAAATAGAACCAGAAACAAAACCCACTTTCGAAAGTAATAGGACCTAATAGAAAACACATCCTATAAGGTTTCTATTTGGTTTCGAATAGGCATTTTTACCAGCCAAATACAAACCATATCAGATCCTTATAAGATCCAATTAGAAAGTTCAAAATTACCAAATGCGAAACCACACAGAAGTCGGATTCATATCCGATTAGGTTCCACTTAGGTTCCACTTAGAAACCAATAGCTAATACGGTACGAGCGCCGAATGCAGACACATCAGATCCTCTTAAGATCCAAGAATAGAGAAAAATTAATATTTTCAGATTAAAACGAAAGAGTGTGCATTATTTAATTTTTTTGAATATGTTAATTTTCCATCGGAAGAAGTGTCCAACGAAAGAATAGGTTCATCTCCGAAACCAATTATTTTATATTTCCTTAACGATTGACAGTTGTGGTGAGTTCCATGCAAGCGAACATCCCTTCTAGAAATAATTAATTGAAAATAATTCAAAACGATAGAAAGAAATTTGAATTGTTTCTAATCGTGTTTCTTAATCGTGTGTGCACGATTGCAAACGATTGAGTGCTGCAAAGTTTCAATCGTTCCCAATCGTTCCCAATCGGTAGTAGGGTTTTGAGTTTATGAAGCGGCAATTTGATGGCAGCACTTTCGTCTCGCGGGAATTATTTGAAAACGTTCATTTAATTTTTTCGAAGCAACACATTTCAAGCAATATGTTCATTAAAGAAAATAAATCAATGTTTTGTAATAATTTTCGGGAGCTGAGAGTGCTAGGCCGTATTAGGTCTGAACATGAATTTTATTAATTTTCAATTTTTATTAAATACAAATTTTAAGCTAAAAAATTCTTTCACCCCTAGAAAGTATTTTGTTATTTATAGAGATATCCCCCCTAAAATTGATAATATGTTAAAACAAATTTATTTTTATTTTATCAGGCCTAGAATAAGAAAATTTATAATTTAATTACAATTAATGGTCAAGGATGGCTCCAAAAAAATTTTTTCCTGGTATAATGTGCACAGGATTTCTTCTACCATATAAAAAGAATATTCTCCAAAACAGTTTTCTTACCTACTTCATTGAATTTTTAATTGCTGAAAATAAGACTATAATTAATATGTCTTTATTTTTGTGCATTTCAAAATTCTAGATTTTTTTCTGTCTGAAATCGGATTCGGAGATTATTTTCTTCTCTCCCTGTCGACTTCCTTCGAAAACCATCAATCCATGTCACTTTAAAATCTTAAAAACACATAGAAACTGCCCACAAAGATGTAAAAAATGCACAACACACCGCGAGGACGCGAAGAAAAATTTGTTATATTTTAGGTTATTTTTCGTCAGAGAAAACAAACGCCGGTCGCCACATAAATTGCTGCCCCGATTGTAAACAATTAGAAACATTCGGAATGGAAACATAACCTCTATACACAATAGAAAATAATTAAAATCGATTAACAAATGGTACACCGATAAGGAACGATTGAAAACGATAAAGTTTTGACAACTGTCACTCGTTCTGAATCGTGTTCAATTGATTATTTCTAGAAGGGATATTTTCCATTTTTTTAATTCCTCTTAATGCGAGCTCTCATGGTTATTTTTAATTCCATACTTACATGATGTATTTTCGATTAATTTAATTCTTTCTAATCTGTCCACAAAATGCGTGCACTTACATGGTTTCTATTCCTCCGTGTGCAACATAAGTTTGGAAATTTTAATTTTTTTGTCATGGTTATTTTTAATTCCATACTTGCGTGCTTTATTTTCGATAATTTTAATTCCTTCTAATCTGTCCTTCTTTTCTATTTCTTCAACAGACACACGTGACACATGACAATGATGATGCCAGTCTAAGTGAACGGGCCGATGTAAGAAGACGCGTCTCTCAAATGTCAAAAAGTAAAATATTATTTTCCCAGCCAACCGGTCTTTTTGCGCGATTGTTTTGTAATTGTTTTTCCGTACACGCTCTATTTAAGTTCTTTTTCAAAATACCATTAAAAAATTAACAAGAATCTCTGAAGAATAAGGCAGAATCCAAGTCCAGTCAAAAGATAATAATAAAAGTGACATTTCTCCACTTTTTAATTTCTCCCAATACGCGTCCAATACATTTTTTTGAGTCGATTAAAATGAATAGCTTTTGCGACTTCAAAGTGACATTATTCTCTTTCTTTCTATTCTTTATTTTGCGTTCCTCCACTATTTAATTCCTGCCAATACACTTCCATTAAATTTTTGTAAGTCGATTAAAAGGAATAGGTTTGGCTTTTTTTTCTATTCGTTGGTGGAACTTTCGATGGAGGAAAATTCACGTATTAATAGGAATTCAGATTCCTAATTTTTTTGAATTCTTCTCTTCTCACCGAGAAACCCATTTTAGAAAGTAATAGGACATGCCAAAAGCCACATCCTAGTAGGTTTCTATTTGGTTTCTAATGGGAATTTTTACCAGGGATTGCCGTCTGCTAACGACGGCTTCAAGCGGGTTGCCAGAATGCAGGGGCCCGACTTCAATGACAGCCACTTTGTTTTTTTATTTTGTAACGCTGAAAAAGCAACCTGTTGCAATTACGGCATGACCATTTAACGTAAATTTTAACGTATTAGTATAATTGCAACAGCTTACATATTTATATTGCTTCTTCTTTTAATAATCATAATGCCATATTACTTTAGCATTACGCTGTAGCGTAATGCTTGCGTTCGGCCGGTCCGCAAGGGTCCATTTTCTATAGATCTGTCGGCCTATCTGCCTATCTCTTTTCTGACGGCACTATAACTGTTGGATTTATTTAGTCCTCATATATACACGGGGTACTTGCGGTTAGTGAGTCCTTACTGACATTTTATTTCTTTAGCGCACGCGCATCGGTATAGTCAGTCTCGCTGCAGCTAGCGATCGATAGAGAGCTGCGCTTTCGATCTAATATTGATTTGCCTTTGTTCCTCGATATTCTTAAGCATAATTTTTCGTAATTGCTCAGTTTAATTTGACTCGCTTTATATGCCAAATAAACGTGATACAGTTCAAATAAAATCCTGTTGTTTCTTCCTTTTTTTGGTCTGTACAGAGACAATAGGTTATGGGTCCGTAAGAAGTTAGATGACACAGGTGAAAAGCCACTTGATTCAGCCGTGATGTCAAAACTGCTGAACAGTTTGCCGTCTAAATTCTCTGCATTTACCATGGCGTGGGAGTGCACTCCGAAAGCTGCCCGGAAGAAGGAGAATTTAATTGTGAGGGTAATCCGTGAGGATAAAAGACTGACAGCCACGGAAGAAGAGTCGACATCACTTGCATTGCAAGTGCAGGCTTTAAAATTAAAACTTGAGAAATAGTAAAAATCGTCTTCCAGTGATCAAAAGGTTCATGATTCCAAGGACAAGAAGAAAAGTTCTAAGCGGATTGAAGAATTGAAAAAGAAACTTCCGCGTAAGCATTGTAATGAGATTGGCCATTTGTATCGTGAGTGTAAGAAGCGAATAGCAGACGAAGCAAAGAAAGACGAGAAAATGAGTGTTGAGTCGGCATCGGCATATCGACTGTCCCGAAGAATAAGTCACTAACAAAGTTTTCCGTATACAGAGTGTATCAACTATACTTTACTTCGGTAGAGTGTCGTATCTCTATGTACTTTTAAATGGAGATACGACACTCTAGCGAAGTATAATACAGTTAATACGCTCTGTTTTCGGAAAAATCGGTTAGTGACTTATTCTTCGGGACAGTCGATGTGTGTGTGACATTTCAGCCTTTTTCTCAGAAACGACGGATCAGGACAAATCTGTGTGGCTAGCAGATTCAGGTGCAAGCTTGCACATGACCTGTAATTCTGAATAATTTAGTGAACTCGTGCCAGTGAAGGAAATACGGTCCGTTAAAAGTTAGCTGTGACATGTGACGGAACCATCGAAATTAGTACAACGGTCAATGAGCGATCAATGACAAAAATTTGTCGTTCCATAGTTACCGTGATCACTGTGAGGTTAGAGAACAAATTGGGGCCCTGTCGGCGGAAGGGGTGCGTCATGGATCACTGTTTCGAATGCTTTTTGAGGTCAAAAGGCAGGCAGAGTGTAATGTTTCTGAAGTGAACTCACTGAAGTTGTAGCACGAGAGGTTAGGTCACATTAATGTCGGTTACATTAATGCAACGAAAAAAATTGATAGAGCAAGTGGTTTAAATATCACGGATAAAGCGGATTTTTTCTGTGAGGCATGTACGCTCGGAAAGCATGCACGTAAGCCACACCTATCAAGCAAGAGACTGAAAGCTGAGAGCCCTGGAGAGCAGATTCATCCGGATGTTTGCGGGTTAGTTAATGTCCAGTCACCAAGCGGTTTAAGGTATTTCTCACTGTGTAAGGATGATTGCACTGGATACCGCTCCGTATTTTTCTTGCGTCATAAAAGTGAAGTTTTTGAAAAGTTTATAAACTATGAGGCCTTTGTGACGAAGCAGACCGGCAACAACGTTAAAGTACTACGTTCAGATAATAGCAAGGAATATCTGTCAAATGAGTTCGGTAGTTTTATGCGAAGGAAGGGGATTGTTCATGAACTGAGAACGCCGTATGTTCATGAACAAAATGGTCGGGCAGAGCGTGAGATGCGCACACTTTGTGAAAGTGCCAGTTCCATGTTGCTCGCCAGAAACCTAGCTAAAGAATTGTGGGCAGAAGCAGTTAAAACAGCTGCTTATGTTTTAAATAGAACTGTCTCGAAGCAATCTTGCGGAATGACTCCTTGCGAGAGTTGGTTTCATGAAAAGCCGGAGGTTAAGCACATGCGTGTGTTTGGTTCTACTGCGTACTTGCACGTTCCCAAAGAAAAACGCAAGAAACTTGATTCAAAGAGTACGAAACTGATTTTTATTGGTTACGAAGGTGAGTCAATGAATTACCGTCTCTGGGATCCAACAACTCGGAAAATACATTTAAGCTGTGATGTAATTTTTTATGTGAGTGCAGCTACATTAGAACCTTCAGTACAAGGTTTTCAGGCAGATCAAGTGGCACTTGATTTTGGATATGAAGATCAACTAGATCCAGAACTTGGTTCAGGTGGAACTTGACTTTGACGTACAATGTCAACTAGATATGGAGGCTGCAGCAATCCTACAACCAGAACCAGCAGTTCAGCAGCAAGCAGAAGAACAGGTGGAGCCACTGCAGGAAGATGATCAACCAGCGCCAGGAAGACAACTTCGTGATCGAGGTCTACTGCGCAGATCACGACGCTATGATGATTATACTTGCGTAGTAGATACAGTTCCAACTAGTTTTGAAGATGCTGTCGCGAGTGTTGAAACCAAAAAGTGGTTAATTGCAATGAAGGACGAAATGGATTCACTCTACCAAAACAACACGTTCGAACTTGCGAAACTTCCAGAAGGTAAGCGTGCAATTGGTTGTAGGTGGTTATTTAATGAAAAAGTGAATTCTAGTGGGGGTATTCGATATAAGGCCAGGCTCGTGGCAAAAGGTTTTGCGCAGCGTGAAGGTGTGGATTATTTTGAGACGTTTGCACCCGTAGTTCGTTACGAGTCTATTCGAATTCTGTTGGCCCTTGCAGCGGCAGAAGGTTTAGAAATAGCTCAATTTGACGTCAAAACTGCGTTTCTCAATGGGGATTTAAAAGAAGAGCTTTATATGAATCAACCTCCCGGATTTGAAGATAAGAAGCAGCCTGAAGCAGTATGCAGACTTCGGAAAAGCTTATATGGCCTCAAGCAATCGCCTCGTTGTTGGAATATAAAATTCGTTAAATTTTTAGACAAGTTTCACTTCCAAGAAACAGAAAGTGATCAGTGTGTATTTTCAGGCAAGGTCAATGGAGCGATTGTGTATTTAGCTCTCTACGTCGATGATGTTCTGCTGATGTCATCTTCTCAAGCAGCAATTGCCGACGTACTGAAAAACTTGAAACAGTCTTTTAAAATCACTATTGACTCTGCTATGCAATTCATCGGCCTTGAAATTGAACGCAATCGGGCAAAACGCACTATCAAAATAAGTCAGAGTGCATACATCCAGAAGATACTACGTAGATTTCACATGGAAAATGCGAAACCGTCCACTGTTCCAGCTGAACCTGGGTTTCACTTAAGCCGAATGCAGAGTTCAACAGAAGAAGATGAGAAAAGGAAAATGCAAAATGTGCCATATCGCCAGGCAGCCGGTTCTGTTCTTTTTGCAGCTAAAGTCAGTCGTCCTGATATCGAATATGCGGTAAATCAAGCTAGTTAGTTTTTAAATAATTTCGGTTCAGAACACTGGCAAGCTGTCAAGAAGATACTGCGGTATTTGAAAGGAACGATTGATTATGGTATAGTTTACTTCGACAGTGGGAGCAGTCGTAGTTTGCACGGGTTCACAGATGCAGATTAGGGTGGTGATGTTGACACGCGAAAATCGACGAGCGGGTTTATATTTTTGCTGAATGGGGGTACCTATTAGGATCAGCTTTATTCCATGTGTTACAAGTAAGTTATTGCTTCCCTAACAGGTTCTATTAGGTAATTTAGCGGCATTTTGGAAGCATTAATTGGACTCACATTTGAATTGATGTGTTTTAAGTGGCTCTATAAGGTACCTATTGGGATCTGCTTAGTTCCAAGTGCTCCAAGTATGAAATTACTACCCTAACAGGTTCTATTAGGTACTTTAGTGGCTTGCTGGAATCATTAATTGGATTCAAATTCGAAGTGATGTGTTTGAAGTGGCTCTACTAGGTACCAATTGGGATCTGCTTTATTCAAAATGCTAGCATTGTTTTAAGTAGCTCTACTAGATACCAATCGGGATCTGCTGTATTCCAAATGCTGGCATGCTGGAATCATTAATCGGATTCAAATTCGAAGTAATGTGTTTTAAGTGGCTCTGCTAGGTACCAATTGGGATCTGCTTTATTCCAAATGGTACAAGTACGAAATTTCTTCCCTTACAGGTTCTACTAGGTGCTTGAGTATACCTTCATATTCAACCCTACTAAAAATGCCGCTTAAGTAATTAATAGAAATTGTTTAGATAGTACGTTGGGTTCACTTGCATTTCTATATGGTTCTAAATGGTTCTTAAGAGCTTTTTTTCAATTTGGATTCTAGCCGGTTGTATTCGGTATGTAATTTACTTTTGGGACGGAAATTGGAATTGAAGAAATCTTTCTATGTGGTTCTATTAGGCTTTCTAAAACAAATATTCTCTTGTCTATATTTTTCTAATAGGTTCTATTCGGAACCAATGAGGTATTCATTTACTCTAAATGTTACAAAGTACAAACTTACTTCTCTGATAGGCTGTATTAGGATTATTAGCGGCTAATCGGAATTAAATTAATTGGATTTTAAATTCAAAGTGCAGCATGCAAGGTGGTTCTATTAGGTACCTATTATGATGTATTTTATCGGAAGTTGCAAACGTACAAAATTGCTTCTCTAATAGGCTCTATTAGGATTATTAGTGGATAACCGGAATTAAATTAATTGGATTAAAATTTCAAAGTTTCTGGATAGAAAATAATATATTTTCGATGAACAAGTTTTTTACCATGTGCATTGTGCAAAATTAAATGAAAATTGAAATAAGTTGTAACTGGTAGCCAATGTGCTTTCATGACTTATACATATTTTCAATTTATTGAGTATGAATTGTTATTTTAAATTAAAAACCAAGTTAGAAAGTATTATAAAGGAATTAGATTAATCGAAAACTGTGCATTTTATGGAGGTTTTTATATAGCTGAAAATTTTTATTTCACTAATGTTATTAAAGTGTTTTTTAACTGCATTTTTCTTTATTTTTTATCAGTTTTATACAGTTTTTAAACGGTTTAAATCTATAAAGAATAAAAATATTGAGCCCTTTTTGAAATTAGTGAAATTCAATTATATGTTTTAACTGGGTTTTACATAGGTGTTACCCCTTAATTAATATGGAGAAATTTTGGTTTTTTTGTAAAATTGAACTCATACTTCAGGGTTTGATCGAAAAGTGCCGACTTTTTTAGGGATTGAAGAAGAGCACCTATGAAATGAAATCATACTAATAACTTTTATTTTTAACCAACCCCTACCCAGCCCCCCCCCCTTCCGGGTCCCAAATATCGCGCAAAAATAAAAAAACTACATTTTTACGTAATTTTGTTAAAAAAACATTATGTGACTATTTAAACAAATACTTATTGTTTATTCTCAAAATTTGTAAAAATTGACCCAGAGATGTCCATTTTTTTCTCAAATTGGTATTCTATACTACTTTTTGTTGAATAATTATATCATTTGGATACACGTATTTTAATGTTTAATACATGTTTATTTGTTTAAACAATTTTGATTTGCCTAAGCAGTTTTTCCTCGATAAATTTAATAAATGGAATAAAATAAAATACATATAATTATTTTTCTGACTGTATACTGTTTGGCCCTTTGTTTATGTCATTTCTTTATAACAATTGAAACAGACAATAATCAAATTACTTTTATTCTAGGAGTACTCTTGCATCGCTTTGAGATGATTTTCATTATATGCAAACGGTTGTTGAAGAGTAAATAATAATTTTTTGAAAAATCTGGATATTCGCATACTTCGAATAAACATATAATAAAGAAACAAATGAAAATGCAACAATCTCTGACCAAGGTGCTCTTGGAAATTTAGCGCACTTCAATTTAAAACAAAAATACTTGCAGATCGGAGCAAAATTGAAAGCTGTAGACTGTTTTGAACGAAAAAAATGAGCAGCTATCGCGTGCACTTCAGCACTGAAGAAAAGATTAGTTGGGACAGCTAATAAAATTGTTGGGACAACTATTTTAGTTAGTAAATAATGGTACTGCTATTAAGTTAGTTACTATTTTAGTTTGACAAACGACTATCTGTAGGTAGTTGAACTTACTAATATAGTTAGTCATAACTACTAATAAATTTGTAGGTATAACTGTTTTCTTTTTGTTACATAGGGACTAATTAAAATATCTGTCACTATACAATCGTAATCTGAATTTAATAGATCCCAGTGGGCACGCGGGCATCTTTTTTGTTTTTTGAACATCTTAGGGACGCTGATGTCAGTTAAATGTCAGTTCAGCTGATAAGACGTTTCGAAAAAAATATTTCCCTATGTCTACTGGGATCTTTCTCATTGCAGATGCACTTTGTAGGTTAGAATTTACAGTGAAACTTAAAACTCGATTGATTTTACAATTTCTTATAAATACCTTGGAATACTTAGATAAAATCTCCGAATCCTAAACTTTACAACACTTTTGATACTTCCATCATTTATATAGAAAATAATGAGCTTTAATCTTACGAGACATTAAGTGAGCAGCGAGTTATGACGGTCATATCTAAACGTTCTCCCTATGTTGGTACCTTTGTCGCATTCGCAATCGTACCAACCAAGGTAGCAAATAAAATAGTTACGCCACCTACTTTAATTTGTTAGACAAATTAATTAGTAGTACAGATAAGTATTTTATTAGTAACTCTGACTACAAAAATGTTGCTAACGCAAAATAGTCCCGAGTACTACAAACGGCTTCCTCAACCGACTACTTGCTTAGTCGGTGTTACTAACTAAATAGTTGTAAGAATCAATGAATGCTTTATTAATAAAATGGCAGTAGCCCCAACTATTCATTTTTCTCAGTGAACATTTCTATTATTACTACAAATATGAACCGATTTTCATGAATTTTTTTTTCACTTTCTTCTAATTATATGAATAAGCTGTTTCTGCTAATTAAAATTGAAACACGCGATGCTTTCATCATTTTAGTTTTTTGAACCGGCCTGCATCTCATAACAATAAAAGGGTGATTCGTTTCGGGTAATTCGATGCTCTCCCGAGTCTTCACTCGCGCTCCGGGGATTCTGCCACTAAAATTTGACGGAGGTCGACCGGCCAGGTCTCGAAAATACACGCTCAGCTAGTACTGAGAGGCACTGAATTTTTTCCATTGTTCTTTTCTTTTTGTTTATAACGTAAGATATAAACATTTTTTCAAAAAACCGAATCCAGCCGGCAAAAGAGAGCAATATTTAGATGAGGTATGCAAAATATCAGAAAAAAATATTCAACCGTACGGCCGGAAACTGGAATCCCGTTTTATAATGCTGATAAGGTCCCTTAAACTATTTTGCCAAGATTTTGTAAGCGAGATCCAAGTGCAACGATAGGGAAATGAGTTGAAGCGCGCGGTAGAATACACAAGTTAGGTAGTATACATGCAGAAAAAAGAAATGTTATATTTACTTATCAAGAAATGTAAAGTGTTTCTTGTAACCGTGACAGTAAAAACCGCTCTTAATGAAGGTGTGAAAATGTCAAAGTGTCTTAGCATTTCGTAAATGTCACAGTAAAGTTAAGGTGAATTTAACGGTAATCCTTTAGTAAATAAAAACCTCTATTCCCTAGTATTAAATACTGTAAGATATGTGAAATTCACTGAACGAAGATTACAATAGTGGTGCAGTGAACATTACAGAAGGAACGGTACATGCTACCCATCCGATCAGCGCGAACCACCGGATGAATTCAATACGCCATCAGCAATGTATGGATTGCACTAACTCATGGTATACCTAAAAATCATTTATTTTTGACATTTATGTGACAGTCGTCACACTACTCCATGTTCCCACTTAGCAATGAAGGGGTTTTGTAATAACTGTTTCGGCTGCCTTGTATGGATATGAGGTAAATGCGAGAGCTTTTTTCTTGTGCGCGCGATGGCATAGACGCGTATTCAGAAGTCGTTACCGAGGTCGTCACCTCAGTTACAAATGCATTTCGGGATTATTTTACAGATCGCAACTCGTATAATAGTGTAGTCGTTCAGGTAGTCGACTTGCGTGGTTAGGTTTATGCGTTCGAATCCCCCCGTTGCGTGCGAAATTTCAATTGGATTATAAGCGATGTGACTTACAAGTACCGATTAATTATAAGTATATCCGAACATATATCTAGGAATTAACCGTGTGTTTATTTATTAGTTATTTTTTAGCAATATTTTTTTACAATATATGGTTCCGTCTAAACTATAGTCTATATCGTTAACTTAGATCTGTTTATATTATCCGTCAAAGTCGCATGATAATTCGTAATTGCAGCATCGAGGAACAGTGCAGAATAGCGACTGGATCGGTAAAATCTGCTGATTCGCAGGTCAGCACCTCTTGAGAATTGGCACTGATAACCAGAAATGATAAGTCATATTCAGTTGCAAATAATTGTAACATTTACTTAACTTCCATGCTGTCCATATATGTACTTGGAAGATCAGCAGATTTAACTTGGTTTTCAGTAAAATATAAGGTTCTTTTTTCTGCGTGTAGGTAGGGTTCGAATCCTCAGCGAGTGCGATTTTTCATAGCGTTTAAGCGTGCGATAATATGTGTAAGCGATCGTATTGGCGTATTGTGTACTTAACAACTATGAAAAATAAATAATAGATTTAATGCTTTCACGATGATTCATTATGATAAATTTAAATTTAAAATTAAAAAATTT
>CAKNWW010264920.1:0-11521 GCA_932074435.1 Andricus kollari
TGAATTGCTCGGTTGGAAAATAGTAGTATGTGGATGGGTATATAGGTATAGGGTAGATAGGTATATAGGTGTAAGGTATATATATTTTAGATTGATCTGGAGCGCTCGCGTTATTTATTTAAACAACACGTTCATTCCGCAACACTGCTCCGACCCAGGTTGCTGATCAATCTCTCTAGCGATCACCCCACGTAGAAAGCCTCACAAAACTGTTATGTGTGGTTCCCCACTTGGGCCCATTAGTATCCAAGGTCTTTGTTTCAGGCGTCATTCACTCTACTCACATTCTTTTATAAACTATTTGTCGCCAAACTTTTCTGTCCTGGCATATTCGGCCTGCTTCCTCTACGTCCATGCATCTTGTCATGCAAGTTTTCCTGTTTTCATGGCTTCTTATGTCTCTTCGGATTAATGTCTCATTTACAGATTCTATCCATGCTTTCGGCGGTCTACCTCTGGGCCTTGTGCCATCTACTTCACCTTTATACACCTGTTTGGTCAGTCGTTAATTTTTCATTCTTTCAAGATGTCCGAACTAGATCAGTAAAACAGAATTTAGCTTTTTCAAATTCTTAAAAAAAAAAAAACATTTAATTCTTCCCACTCTTTTAACTTATTAATTAAAACTGTTATCGATTCTGCAATGTATATTAGCAGAATTGTTACAATTTTCTCTATTTTCAGAAAATTTTTTCTCTGTACACTTTCAAATTTACCGCCATGTCTGACGCCTTCTGCGCCTGGCGTCAGCGTAGGCACTCGCAAGTTTCAGTTTTTCACCTCGAACGAGAATGCACGTTACATTCATGTCGCGTCGTCTCCTCGAATTTAACAAATAAAGCCCGGAATTAAAATCAACCTTATTTCAGTAATCAGTTTGAAAACCCCACTTAATGCGCGAATAGTTATTATTTTTCATTAAAGTATAGTGTTGTGTATTAATTTCTTCCCTTCCTATTTCCTAACCTAAAATCACCACGTGGTTTCCAAAATTAAACAAAGGCTAGGAGATTCTAGCATAAGTGGTTGAAACTGTTCTCTAATTTCCTCACGAGAATTTGATAACTTGATTTTTCATTTAAAGTTCACCGTATTCTTTACGATGAGCCTTAAAAGACAATCCAGTATCCCCGGCCAGCGCCCGGTTTAAACTGGGGCTATCCGGTCGGATCCCTGTTACCATTCCTACACGGGTGGTGATTTTCAAAATTGAAAAATTGCAAATCGAAAGCCTTAATATTAAAAACATTATAAGTTTTAAAGGCATGCAACCCTGAATCAAATTTTATTTATGCGCGAAATTATGACAAACAGTAGTAGAGAGTATAAATTATGATAAACGGCAGTGTGGGTAAATGAATATTAGTTTGAATGGCTATTTGGAAAAATTAATAGTATGGAAAATAATGATTCGGTAAAATAGAAATTCATTTTAAGTACTTTTTTGATCTTGTAGGGTCATATGAGTTGGATGTAAGAAAACTCAAATTTTGTTTTGTTTAAAAAGCGACGTTTCGTCATCATTGGTGCGCTGACTTCATCAGACTAGAAGTTTATTGAAAAAAAAAATTTTGAGTTCTTACATCCAACTCATATGGCCCTACAACAGGGCTCGCCAGAAGTCAGTCTTTGACTGACAAGACTGACAGTGTCAGTAACGAAGACTAGGTCAAATAGACCCCAATAAATTATCCTCCAAGTTTTCCTTCGACTTGGTTTTTTTCTCAGGGTTCGAATACGAAAAATTCGGACGCCCCGCTGTGAAGTACGTGCCGATTGACCGTAACCCTTCGTACGATTCCTGGAAAACGAAGAAAAAAATTAAAGAAAAACTTTCTGCCAGTCTCGCACTTGTCGTGTCAGTCTGCACCTGCTGAAAGTGGCGAGCCCTGCCCTACAAGTTCAAAAAAAGTACTTCAAATAACTTTAACATGGAGGGCGACAAAGATAATTCAAGGATGAAAATAGAAATTCGTTTAAACGCCACTCAGGGAAAATATAAGTTGTGACAAATGGCAATTCGGATAAGTAGACATGAATTTTAAGTAACTTTATTTTTGTGAAATGAAATTTATTTGAAGTTTAATTTTGGGAGTATTCATGCGCCCCGCTTAGTGGCCACTCTTCTCACCTTGGAATGAAAGAGTGTCGTAATAACTAGAAATAAGATTCTGGAATGTCTTCACGTAGTTTTTAAGTTTCTATGCACACTTTGGACAGTAAAGTATTACCATAAATGCATGTATGAGCCTCTCCTATGTCAGCGCTTTCCCAGCACGTTTTATTCGTTTCTGAGAAAGCATCGGTGCTTTTCGGCTAGATGTCACCCTGGGAGGCTCACGAACGTAGGTGGGTGTGGGCTGTAGTTGGCTGTGTGAGAGCCTCTGTACAAACTGCTTATCTACTCCATTGTACGATGCATGCTTGAATTCATTGATGCAAACGGACCGCGATTTTTCGTGATGCGCACGCACCGAAAAGCGCGCGCTTATTTAAAATTTGATTAAATTGAATGAAAGGAATGCCTAACTTTTTTAAACGATCAATTATTACTGCAATATAACACTTTTTTATTTTCTAAATTTAAATATGCGTGCCTTTTTTGGCACATGCGATGTAAGAAAAGTCGAAGGCCGCTATACTTTAGCCTACATTATTCGGCTCCTCCACCCTGTCTCCTTCGTTTTCTCTTTCGTCGGCACTCAACTCGCTCATTCGCTCCACAGCCTATACGTTTTGCATCGTCTGAACTCTAGAACAATGTCAGTCGGTGACGTCATACTTGTGAGTGAGCATATATTGCTCGCTTTGCGAACCATCGAGCACAGGGTCGCTGTTTACTTATGAGTTGAAGCGTGCGTATGTAAGATAAGCACGTTCCACAGTCTGCAACTCGGCCTCAGTTACTTTCGAATTGGCACTTTAATCAAGATTTTAAAATACTTTTTCAAACCTTTTGTTGATATTTATTTAATTTCGCTTCTATTGTTACCTGATGATAGACGAACTTTATATAGGTTTGAATTAAAATTCTATGGGTAAGTTATTTCGCATTTCTGGAGTATAGCAACAACAGCGCCACTAACTTAAACTCTTGGGTTACAATTTTAGATTTCAGCCTAACCCTTAGTGCTAGATTAACCAGTAGGTCAAGGTAGTCCATGGCCTAGGGGCTCCGAGGTTCTGGGGGGGGGGGGGGCACTCAGACTTCTGTAAGTTTTTCTTTTGAAAAAAGCGTCAATTGAATTTAAAAAGTATACTATCGATAATTAGGGGCCCCTTCGACCTTTGTAACTTTTTCTTTTGCAAAAAAGCGTCAATTACATTTTAACATTATGATATCGTAAATTAGGGGCTCAGTGGGCCCCTTAGACATTTGTAACTTTTACAAAAAAGCGTCAATTAAATATAAAAATTATGAAACTTTTGTAACTTTTTCTTTAAAAAAAAGCCTCGAAAAAAGCATCAATTGAATTTAAAAATTATACTATCAGGAATAAGGGAACCTCTGGGCCCATTAATCTTTTTTAACTTTTTCTGTAAATAAAGCTTCAATTCAATTTAAAAATTATATTATCGGGAATTAGGGTCACAGTGGGCCCCTTAGACTTTTGTAAATTTTTCTTTTACAAAAAAGCGTCAATTAAATTTTAACATTATGATATCGGGAATTTGGGGCTCAGTGGGCCCCTTAGACATTTAGAACTTTTTCTTTTACAAAAAAGCGTCAATTGAATTTAAAAATCATACTTTCGGAAATTAGGGGTCCAGTGGGCCCCTCAGACTTTTGAAAATTTTTCTTTTACAAAAAATGTCAATTAAGGGGTAAAACCACTCTAGCGGCAGAAAAAAGGCCTAACTTTGATGATTTATTTTGCAAGTATGACAAAAGTAATAGAATTTGTTTTTAGAGGGCTTATTTAACACACATTGAAGTATGACAAAAAATTTATTATCATTTTGATACAAAATGGCGGCGACATAGCCCATCTTGAAAATCGTCTTTTTTTTTAAACACCGTCACGGAAGGACGGTTTTCTCGTAAAGACGTAAAGTATAAGACTTCGTAGAAATAGTGCACTTTCGAAGAAATGAATCGATTTTTTGCCAAAAAATAAGCAATAAGTTGTATGTAAACAAAAAGTTTACATTAAATCAAAATACGGCTACGTATTTCGATAGAGAATATAATTGTGCAGCTCCTGTCAACATTTCAAATTTTATTTATATTTAATCTGTTATGCCTGCACCATACATTTGGCCAGCCACGCTGACGCTCTCCTCCTCCTCTTCCTTTCTGTACGATTTTAACGACAATCGGGCATTTTTGCACCATCGGTAAGCGATCGGCAAAAGCAAAACGAAAAAAAAAAACGAAATCGTGTTCAGCGTGCGCTTCGAGGCGCTGCGGCAAAATCGTTTATTGAACCTTTCACAAAAAATTTGCACTGTAGGGCCAACTTCATAAAGTTTTTATGATCCTAAAGTATTGTTTAAGCTAAGGAAAAAATCGATTTTTCCAAAATGCTGAAGTGGTGTTACCCCTTAAATTTCATCCTAATCTGGAAATAGCACTTCGCATTTATATGTGCATTTATTTTATCCACCAATGCTTCCCGAGAGCGATCTTTTTTCAGTATTAAAGCGAGTAAAGAATTACTTGAGAAATTCATTGAGTGACGAACACCTGTCCACATTAGCCTTCTTCGCAGCGAACGCAGACCTCGTGAATTCGATTGATTACGATGTGATTATAAAAATATTTGGACAAATCAAGGCTAGAAAACGCATTTAAAGGAGGATATTGATTGTAAATACTGTTAATTAAAATTGATAATAAGGTCATATATTGTAAGCTACAGTTCTTTATTTCATTTTTTTTTCTCCTTACAAATTTATTAAAAATTTCTCAACATTTTTTTAAAAATTATGTGGATTGGGGCACAAAAATGTATGGCCTGCGGACGCAAAGTTGGTTAATCCGGCACTGTTAACCCTTTAACAGCCAAGCTTAAAACCTGTTGAATAAAAATTCAGGAATAATGTATGATCATTTTGCGATCGTTTTTTACAATCAAATTTTGTTGGTCCCTAGTAGTATAAAAAAGACGGAGATGAATAAGGAAAGAGTGGGAGGTTGGTTTTGGTTGCCTCATTCCTTCTTCCTGTTTTTCTCAAATGAGCCCAAAAGGAGGCAGTATGGAAATCGAATTTTTATTTCTACATTTTTTAAATTGAGGAATAACTATTTTACCTCGATTTATCGAAATACATCTATTTTTGTTTAAAAATTGCTTAAAGGATGATTTGAAATTAGCAATTTTGGAAATGTGTGATAATTGTTTTGGATTCTTTCTTTTCCTATTTTGAAAATTTTATAATTTGAATAGAGAGGTTCAGAATCAACCACAACTTTTTTTACAAATTTTTTCAATTTTCTTAGTTTCTTTTAGGTGTACGTTAACTCACAACAACCTCCCGAGATGCGGAATAATCCACTTTGATCTGATACACATATTTATTTTGCAGAATTCTAAGCTTAATACATGAAAATTCAAGGAAAACGAAAATATTGAACGTTGCTCATTTGCAACAGTGACGGTTAAAGGTTTAATATTAAAGAAGAAACATATTGACAAAAAACAGTACATTTCTTATAGTTAAATTACTTGCTTCAAGTAGAGTAATTAATAATAATTACTGTAAAACTGAATCAGACAAAAGTCACTGATGAATTCAGTTGCTTTGAATTATTCAATCTGTAATTTTCACGGATGAAAGCAGTCATTTTGAATTATCTAAACTATAACTTTAACTGATCAAATAATTCACTTTGAATGGTCTGATACTCTTATCAGTAGTCGTTCAAATATTGTGTAAAAATTTTGTGGCGCAGGGTAGGGGTTCTTCATAATTCCTTACTGTTTCTTACATGTGGCGGAGGGGCAATTTAATTCTTCGTTAGATCTCGCATCGTCTAACAAAAATAAGCTTTAAATCTTGGCGCTACTCCATGTCTTGAGTTTCATACCAAGAATTTAACCAAATTTTTATCTGTTCCTACTAGTTTTTCAAAAAGTTTAGAAGTTACCAGAAAAGTGCTTATTTAATTCTTGATCAGCCCTTTAATATTTGAAAACCAATTTTAAATTATTATATAGTAAACACCATTTTCTTTCCTTTTTTCTTACGTCAAATAACTGATTTATTTGTAACTTAAAATGTAATAGACAAATCAGTCATTCGAACTGACTGTTTGATTCAGTCAGCAATATTGACGGGTTTATCTGTTCAAATAACTGTTTTCTGATTAGGAATTACTGATTTTTCAGTCGAAACTGTTTCATTAATTCAATGTAGAATCTTTATATGCCACTTTCCGAAAATTATTTGCTACATGCATTAAGTCGAAAGAGATACACCCGCATGCGATATTTTACTCTCACGAGAGCAAGTTTATTATCCAAGGTGCGTATAATGCTTGAGATACATGTGCCTACTTTCAGGCAACATCAAGTTCCTTTACCAAGAATCTATGAGGCTACGCGTGATATTTCGATTATGGTGTCGACAAAAATCCAGGAGGTCGTGAGAACACAACTATGGTTGTATAAGCATGGGTAGGTGTAGGTTTAATGCTCGACATTTGCGTTTCAGATTATATGAAAGTGATTCTACAAATTCGTATAAAACTTTGTAACATACAAATTTTTTTATTTAATTTAAATTCTTTCTTTATTTAATTAAACTATTAAAAACGAGAGAAGACAAGAATTTTGGAGAAACTTTAGGTGTACAGCATTTTAGTCATCTTTCAATGAAATTATTCTTGACTGTCCTTATAAATACACATAAGTTTCTTACGATTGTTACGAGGTGGGAAATTTAATTATGTATAAAATTAAAATTAAATTGCACAAAAACAAAAAAAATGAATAAAAACAGAGCCGTCTCTATTTTCTTAGAAATTCGGGACATTCGAGATACGAGATAACGAATGTATTATTCCCCGCATTGACGGAAGCGTAGGTATGATTCGTCGCTCCTAACGACAGATCTAACTCGGGAATCTTAGAATCCGTTCGATTTTAATGAAATTTTGTGAAATTCACTTTAAATGATTTTTTTTAATTTAAAAATTATGAGAGTTACGTCATGTTGAATTTTGGCATCACGTTTTTCTAAATTGTCGATATTTCTTCAACTGTGGAATTATTGTAATTTTTAGTCAACTTTTAGATATTGTAGAAAAACGAGTGGGTCACGTGACCGGCTTCCTACCTTACTGGCACTTTTTTTTATTTGTAAACTTATTTTCACACGAATAGCCACCTCGAGTTGAAAATTTAGGATAATGAATAAGAAGCACTAAGAAATGCAGCTCTGTTTCTAAATTTTTATAATTATGAAAATAGCAAGAAAAAAAATTATTTACAAAAAAAGCTTTTTTCGTAATTATACAAATTTAGGACCAGAGCCGCGTTCCTTAGTGATTCTTATTTATTATCCTACATTTTCAACTCGATGTATGTGTTGGCAGTTCTAAACGTTCAAATGAACGAAATTTTTTATTACAGGATTTCTATACAAGAAACAGTGCAAGAATAGAGATTTAGTACGTTGAAAGTAATGCAATCATTAAAGAAACGTCCAATGCACATTTTTATTCATAGTGGGAACAATATTTCTAGACAAAATAAAATAGGAAAAGTATATTTTGTTCATTTGAACGTTCAGAACTTCAATCTTATTCGATGTGGCTAATCGTGTGAAAATAAGTTTACAAATAAAAAAAGTTTCGGTAAGGTAGGAAGCCGGTCGCGTGCCCCACTCGGCACATGGCCTTAAAACCGTGTTACAGAACTTTTTTTTTCAAAATTTTGTAAAAAAAAAAAGTAAAAAAACTTTCTGATTTCAATTTATTTTCAATATTCTACCTTTTTATTTGTGTCTAGTTAAAATATACAATTTAATGAATTTTCTTCTGGATCACGCTATACAGTGCAACCTCTCAATAAGCCCTCTCCGAATAAGTCCGCTTCTCCTAATCTTCGTTTGACAGTTGCCCCCCACTACTTCGCGAATCATAGAATCGGAGGCAAACCTCCGAATAAGTCCGCGTGTGGAAATTGCGTTTTGATCTTAATTTATGCTTTGAGTAATAGTATAGTAATGCAAATTTCAATTGATTTTGTAATAAATTTCAATAATTCATTGTTAATATAAAACCTATTAATATTTTTACATTTTTTATATAAATGTATTAATAAAAATGTTGAATTACCTAAAAGAAGGTAAGACAAAGTAACATATTCAGCAATCCTTATTAAATAAACATTTTACCTTACTCATAATACTTATTTATAATAATATATTTTAAATATTTTAAATAATATTAATACTGATAATAATAGTATTAAGAATAATACATGTAATTCTCACGTGAATATGACTCGAATGCAAGCGGACTTATTCGGAGGTTGAGCCGAGAATTTTTCGTGCCGATTTCGGACCGTGGGTGGGGGTAACTGATTTCTCGGAATTATATTCCCCTACTGTATCGTCATTTTAGTGGGACCATCACCGCGATCCTCTTCCAGTATAGTAGAGTGGGAGAGAAAGCTCCTTTTTTAGACAAAAAAACGCCCGACAGGTCAATTCCTGATTCATTTTTGTATTTTTTTTAGAAATGGCCGTAAGTCATCCAGGTATAATTAGTTACTGTGGATATTTCACTATAACCCGTGCAGAAATTTTGATGTGGCGCCGATCGGGCCACGATCGGGAAAAATGTGGCCCCGATAGGGTAATCTGTCTAGCGCCAGACCGGAAATGAAACGCCCTACCCGATCGGACCCAGATCTGGGCCTCGAAAATGTGGGCCCGGTCTGGCCCCTTTAATTTTGTATTTCTACAAATAGTACAATGTTTTTTAATAGCAATAAATAATTAGCTTTGGGAAGTAGTTTGTGCAGGATATATACTCGAACATATTCATTAGAGAGACCTCAAACTCCTAATTTTCCTTATCAGCGAGTCATCTAAATAGAAAAAAACAATCATGGTTAGATAAATTGTATTTTAAGTAATAATTATAGTAAATGAAAAAATAACTATCCTTAAATTTTTCTCAACCTTATCCGGAGATTCAGTTGCGGTCGTTAATTTCATTTTTGGTTGATTTTTCGTTGCATAAATTTTGATGCCTCTCTTTTCCATGATTTTTGATGACAGGGTTTCTTTGTCGTTCACTTCGAAAGAGTTTTGAGTCGAATCAAAGTTAGTTGAACTTACTATAAAAGCATAAAAAAATTCAGTGATTACATTTCAAACGAAGTATAATTTTATACGTACGTATTATAAAAACGTAATTTGACAAAAAGGTATTGCCTGTTCTCGCTTATTATAAGCTCGTGCAAGAATCCATTGTCTTGAAAGTCACCGAAAGAATCAATTTCTGCAAAAAACTGATTTTTGAAACGTGAAATGGCAATATTTATTTTTTAAAACATTGGTTAAAAACGTATTTGCTTTAAATTCTTTACCGGTGTCAAACTCTCCATATGGATATTGATTGACTAACGCACATGGGGCATGTGGAAAGAGATATAAAAAGTGAGGTTATGTTCGAAAAAATACTAATCCGAATATTCATATATTTTATATAAAGTAATCTGTATTTTCACATTATAAGCATGAACATATAAAATTCTAAAAAGCTTAAAAACATTTTCTTTATTTATATAAATAGCAAATGCGCTCAAAATGACGACGCTTTCTCGAATAGATTGCTGGAAATCTTCAGAAGCTAAAAATGAATTGTGAATTTCCTTTAAAACATTACTGTCATTTTAACGCTTTATTTTATAATTAATTTGTTTGGAAAAACTTACCTGTATCTTTGCAAGCTGAAAATATATCTCTTGAAGAGGATCCAAAATGTAACGATACAACTAACAAAAAACTTGTCACCATTATTTATCTTTACAATGGTGCTTATCTTCATTGCTTACAATCGAATGCAAACAGTCGACCAATCAAATTCTTTCCAGATAAGCGCGGTAAATTCAAATTAAAAATTTAGTTTGAGATAATGAATGATTTTAAGTCCTTCTTTATTTTCTAACAATTTGTTGTTTTTATTCATTTATTTTTTCGAAATTTATGTACAATATAAATTATTTCAAAGTTTAGAGTCTTTATTCTTCTTATCTTTAGCTGCAAAATATTTAACTTATTACTCCATAATCATCTTTTGCAACTAATTTCAATCGATTTTCATAAGCTCAAATTATTACAAAAATATTTTTAATATTATTTAGCAATTTTCTATTTTAAATTTGTAGTTTGGGACATCGCATCACCTGGCATTTTTCAAGCATTTTTATTTATTATTTTAAACGAAGTCGTCTCAAATTTTGAAACTTTTCTAAATTGTGCCCTGATATTTAGAAAAAATTAATCAATCACAGAATATGTGAAAAATGATAGGGACTTAGAATGGTCAACTTTTTGGCAATGATCCATTAACATTAAAAATAAAATAAACATATTACATTGTTAATAAGATTATTTAGATTTAAACATAAATGAAAAACAAATGAAACACTAATTTTGTATTTCATCTGGGAGTTACTTTTTGCTTTCGGCATTTTAAGTTCGATATAAACATAACAATATCACGAGGACAACACAAAACTTTACATAGTCTCGTCTAACCTAACCCGTTGCGACGCGGTCCGACGCGAGCCACATCACCTGCCCCATTGCGGCCACATGTGGAAAATCCGATCGGGCCCAGATCGGAACTTGAAAACAAGTTGGGCAATTTCTGCACGGGAACTAAAGAACAGCAACAAAGTTTAAACTTTTTTTTGCTTAACTTTGTGAATAAATAACAATTTTTTTCTTTAGTTGGAGTGAAATGTCTGCATTTACTCGTTATGCCTGGAAGAGTTATTGCCATTTCTAAAAATAATATATCAAAATTAATTAAGAATTGACCTGTCGGACGATTTTTGTCCAAAAAATTGACACTGAGAGTCCAACCCGGTGGAGCCGCACGGTCCCACTAAAATGACGGTATCTCGTGACCCAGAGAAGTCAGCATCAATTTTTCTTTAATTGAAAGGAGAAATTATAAAGAATTAGTATATTCTAAGTAGAAAAAATGTGTAGGTGCGATGTTGACAAAAAATTGAATTCAAAAATTCGTTTTAATTTAATCATGTTTCATTAAAATCGAACGACCACTTGCTGATCCTGATATTTGTGACCTAATTACAAAAAAATTGTATACAAATAAATTTTTTCTGTAATTCTAAATATTACATGTGTTATAATTTTGATGGATTTTTAGACAACCCATATGGAAAAGTTAATTATGGCCAGACTGGGCCCCAACCAGTTTGCCCAATTAATAGTTGGGCCCCAAACGGTCAGCCCAACGAATGCCCAGATTGAGGCAACTAGCTGGGCCTTAGTTGAACAGCCCACTTTAAGCCCAATTAATAAAAAAAAA
>CAKNWW010264925.1:0-10727 GCA_932074435.1 Andricus kollari
TTTTTTTTTTCGAAATTCCAATATTAACACGTGCCACCGGGCACTTGAAAATCCCATTTAATTAACATGGGGAAATTTTGGGTTTTCGAAAAATTGAACTCATACTTCAGGGTTTGATCGAAACAGAAAATCCTGGGGGAGGCGACAACCGGTTTTCGGGTTTACTTTCAAAACGGAAAAAGCTACAGCATTTTATCCCGAGAAAAAATGCGAAATTAATTTCCTATAAAAATATTAAAGTTGAAATTCGAAACTTGTTTCAAAGGTCTTTAAAGTTCAACGATTTAATTTTTTTTTTCTAAATCACAGCAATTTTTTCTAAGTTCAAGAAATTATTATACACTTACGCATCGGCTCTCTTTCTATTGGCATCCCTGATATATCGTGGAAGTTTGGCGGTGGTGGTGGTGTAGGCATAACTGTAAAATATAATATAGGGATTTTTATTCGAAATTTTTTTCTTGAAATCCCAAAAATTTGCTGTTGGTCCAAACTGAAGATAGCTCAAATGAAATACGCCACAAAAAATGAAAATCAGTTTAATGTAAAATTCATGTTGAAGATGATATATTTTTGAATATCCTCTAAATTAATTAGTTATATTCGAAAGTCACAAATTTCCACGCATTTTTCAACTAATTAAAGTTTTTTTAAATAATTGCTATCTGTTTAAACAATTTTGTCTTGCCTGTTAATCGTAAAAAGTTATTATTTCTTGGGGTCAATGATTTGCTTGTTTGTTTCAATGTGAGGGGGGGGGGGCGCATGGTCGCCCCTGGCACTTAAGCTATAAAGCCTTTTGTACCACACCCGTGCTTATTCTCAATGACACAATACACGAATGACAAAAGTAATATTTTTCGTTGAGAATATTTTGCAACTTTTTAAACAATTTTCATTGATTTGAGCAATTTTTTCATCCTATGAATCGTTACAAATTATATGTTGTCTTAAAATTGCATTTTTTTTAATCGCGCTCCCTTTCTTACTGTAAGAAAAAAAACGAAGGCAAGACAGAAAATCCTGGGGGAGACGATCACTGGTTTTGCCATAAATTATCATAGATTTCCACAAATTGCAATAAATTTCCACAAATTTCGTAAATTTGTATGAATTTCCAAAATTTATAGAAATACGATTTTTTATGTGTGTAAAAACTCTGCGTTTGAGTTTACTTTGGAAACGAAAAAAGCTTCATTATTTTATCTACAGAAAAAATGCGAAAATAATTTCCTATAGAAATATGTATCTTTTGAGTTGAAATTCTAAACTTGTTTGAAGGGCTTCAAGGGAAAGGATTTTTATTATTTTTTCTGAATCACAGGAATTTTTTCTTAGTTCAAAAAACTATTATATACTTACATACTGGCGTATAAGTACGCCGCAGATTTGCAAAAGAGCCTGTCCGTGGTGTATCTGGATCTGTAAAATATAATATAGGGATTCTTATTCAAGAATTTTTGTAACGAATCCCACAAATTTTCTATTGGTCTAAACTAAAGATAGCATTCATAATAAGTTGCCGAATGCAAAAGTATTATTGACGGTCTGTATTTTTCATAATTAGTAACGATATTAAAGTACCAGGAAGATATATTATTAAAAAGATGTTAATTTTGTTGACTAGCGTAAGATAATTTTTGTTTGTCGATGGAATGACGGGTTTTGATCGACTAGTCGTAATTGATACGTTTTTATTGTAAAACGAGCTTTCGCCCAACGACGTTGAGCTTCATCAGGAATACAAATCAGGAAGGACAATTGTTACCCAATGAAAATAATAAATTTTTACGTAGAGATTGGTCTTCTTATTTTTTTGAACAGAAGGAGATATAAATATACACTGTAAAAAAAAGTATCATTTCAAGGCTAGTTTTCGGTATTGAACCAGTCCTCCAAAAATATGGTCTCGGGTGGCTCCATTCTAATGCCACTTTATTTTGATGCCACTAAACGACGTTTTAGTGCAACTTTTTTGAATCAAAACAGGACTGAAGTGAGAATCAAATTTCAATGACGTAACGGAGCACATGGGACGTCCGTGAACTGTCACTGTAACTTTGTTCGTATTGTTTTGACGGTTGTATGGCTTTCGTCATGCAGAGTCATATTTTCTTCTTTCCGAAACACCCAGCTATTAAAGATTTGTGACCAAAAGCTTTAATTTGGAAAATTTTTTACGGTGGAAGCTGGCCAGTTCATTTACAGTAACATTAATGTAAGACTTTGGTCGCATGAAATGTTAAAGAAGAAAATTTGAGGTTAGTATCATACATTTTGTAGCCTTCTAATTTAATCCTGAAATTAACGTCACATTTTTGGATCTTACTCATATAGATCATTGACTAGATTTACTTAGTACTTGCACTTGCTGAGAGGGGAAAACAAACAGCATTTTTTTGAAACGAGTAGTTAGTGAAAATAACTAATAATACAGCTTATTGAATAAAAAAAAATTTACATTTCTACTTTATTTGTAAATTGTGATTTCGATTTTACAGTAAATATATAATTATTTACCTTTAACAAAATAGTGCTATCGGGTCCTTTTAGGATTTTCTCGTAAAGAATGTTTTCCTTTAAAAAGTGTTTACTGTAAATGAACTGGCCAGCCTTCACGGTAAAATATTTCAGAATTAAAGCTTTTTGCTCTTCGGATTCTCCGAGTTCACTTTTGGAACCTGATTTGCATCCCGGAGCGATACACATCGGCATAATTAATGCGATAATCATAAAAACACTAGTAGAAAACTCCACCTGGCCATTTTCACAATGATTGTTTAATGTATTACATTACAGGATAAATCTCTATAGATAAAGAAAAATAGAAATTCTTCAATTTAAATGAAGAAATTTCGAAAGTAGATCAAAAAATTAGAGGGTTTTTAAATTAAAATTTTCAAAATTAATAACTTTAATTTTTAACTATGTGAAACATAAAGTACTTTAATTTTGAAGAGTTACAATTGAAAATTCTAAAAATTTTGAAATATAGGAGTACAAATTACTCAAATTTCACGATTTATATTTTAAAGGTATGTAATTTGGCAAGAAAATCACAAGATTTTTGTTTTCAAAACCCAAACCCTGCATAGCCCTTAATTATAAATTATCAAAACCAAAAACTCTTTAATTTCAAAGGTTTACAATTTAAATTTCCATAATTTTGAAAAGTTATAATTGAAAACTGTTCGATGTGAATGATATATAAATAGAAAATCCTAACTTTTGATGATTTTGAAGATGAAAAATCAACTTTTTAATTCTGAATGTTCTAAATTAAAGAAATTTCGAAAGTGATTTGTCTAAACTCAAACTTTACTTTTCTTGTACAGAAGATGGGAAAGGAGTTTTGGCCTAAACTATTCACTTATATTTGCAGAATAGAATGTGTCGGTTTGCTCAAATTTCTTTAGTTGATTCCAAAGAAAGCTAATATGGAGAAAAAGAAAGGAGCGGAATTAGCTGAAACCTAATTCTAATTCGTAATTTTTCATAAGACTTCAACAAATAATTTTCGAATAACTTGAGTGTTGCCAAAGATAAAAATATTCGTTAATGGTCTTTCTATAGAATGACTATACAAATTGCTGGTGTGCAGTCGTTTATTCGAAATTTTAATCCAAATTTAGACACGCCCGGAAAGTTGGTTTGATTTCCTTAAGCTATTACAATTTCTAAATCAAAATAACTCTTTTTTTTTCTAAAAAAAAAAAATACAAATGATTCCAAAAGTCAAGTCGAATATTTGAAATTCGATTCATTCGAATATTGAAACAAGTCAAATTTCGAAGATTAGACTTGAATTTTGTATCAATTTTTACCAACAAAAAAGTTATTTTGATTTAAAATTTTTTAATAATTCAAGGAAATCAAGGCGGTTTGATGTACAGTTAAACTTTTTTTCTATTTCGAAAAATCCAATGTCCCAAGCATTCTCGAGTTTGTATTCAAAATTCGAATAAACGACTGCACAGGTCCACTGAGATAAGGCATTAGACTTTTAATGTCTCTGATTGGTAGGGTAATAATGAATAACGCAAGCTTCCGTAATGTTCATCCCTTTCGGTTTTTGTAAGTTGCCCTTTGAAAAAGTATCAAAGTGCTGTATGGTATCTCCTGCAGATTCTACTAAATCAAAAGGCGGATCGCGAGCATTTCTGATTACATCGAAGTACTTTTGTGCAGTTTCTATTCTTTCAATTTTTTTCTTTTTTTGAGAATAAGTTCCAAAATGTCTGTCACACTGGCAATAGGTCTGACCACGAACTGGGAAAAGATGCCAAATCTCAACATTTAGTTCTATGTACAACACTAAGAGGAAATTAAAAACCGTGTAGTTCCGATTTTGTCCACTAGAGGCGTCTGAGAAAAATATTATTTTTGAATGAAATAGCTGATCAAATTCAAGTTTTATTGAATGATATAGAAAGCTGCACACTGTCTTAACACCTTTTTTTGCATTTCCTTGGAGGTGTGCATACTCAAACTCGCAACACAAAGATCCTTCGCCACAAGGAAGTCCCTGTTTTAAATCTAAATATTCCGCAGCTTTTGTTTTGTGATCAATAATGTACTCATTCTCTACATTGCTATTTTCACTCGTAAAACAATCATTGCATACGTCTGTGCGGGGCAATTTAAACGTGAAAGGTATGCAATGATCAAAGAACTTACTGTAAGTAGATGCACTTATTCGAATTTCATCTTCCTGTGTGACACATTTATAAAATTCGCAAAATGATACAAACATAGCCTTCAAGTCTATTTTCGGATTTTTAAAATAATTTAAGGAACTCGACTCTCTCTTATAGTGTGATTCACGATGTGGAATACTTTCGCAATGTATTCGAATTAATTCTTTCACGTCCTTGGTTAATTTCTCAATTCGATCATTATGTTTCCCTCTTTTATCATCTCGACCCTCTTTATTTATAATATTCAATTGCACAATCTTTAGCCTTTTAAATCCTACGCTTAATAAATTACAGAAAAACTTTTTGCAAACAGTAATGTTTGCCTCGTCCTTAGGAAATTAATAATTCCATTTTATCAATCTGTGTCGCTTGAAACAATTAATATTTGAAGGATCTGCGCATTTCATTAAGCTACCTAATAAAATATTTTGTTTATGGTATTCACCCAGTCCCCAAAAATCAGAATGAATCTTTTCTCACTCTGTGATTCCTATTTTCTCATAACACTTCTGCGATGTACAACAGGATAGAACAGGCTCGAATGATATTGATTTTACAAGTTTTAGTTTGAGTTCTTGGGTCATCTAATTAATACCCAGGGATTTAAACCCACTCCTGATAAAGTCAAGGCAATTTAAGACTTTCCTAAGCCTTCCACTATTACCGAGATACGCAGATTTCTCGGGATAAAAAATTTTTATCGTCGCAGTTTACATAAGGCAGCATCCGTTCTGACACCTGTTAATAAGTACATGCACGACGCGCGCAAAAATGATAAACGGAAAATTCATGGACGTCTGAGGCAGAAGCGACATTCTATAAGCATCATTCCGCAGATAGGGAAACTCGCTTCTCAACGGACGCTTCCGATACAGGGAAGTGCTGACGGGCATTGGATTCCTCTTGCATTTTTTTGTCGTAAGCTTAGCCCAGCTAAGCTCAATTACAGCGCCTACGACCGGGAATTAACCGCTGTTTACGAGTCAATCAAATATTTCCGATATTTTTTGGAGGGTCGAGAATTCAAAATCTTGACTGATCACAAAGCTCTTGTGCTTGCCTTTTAAAAACGCTCGGAAAAAGCCTCGCCTAGGCAGCAACGACAATTGTCGTACATCTTTCAGTTCACAACCACCATCGAACATGTTCCTGGTGCTGAAAACGTCGTGGCGGATACATTCTCTCGAATGGACGTCGTCGTTTGTTCTCCGCCAATCCAGTGCACGGGGTCGATCGAGAGTCATGGCGATTCTTCCTCTTCTACGCCGCGTATTGAAACAATGATTCTACCAACTGAGATTCGACTTTCCGAGTTGGCACACGTTACGTCCGATAATTCCATCGGTGATGCGACAGCGCATGTTTGATATTTTTTGTCAGCCGTCGCACCCAAGGGCGAAAGTCACCAACCGAGTGATCACTCAAAAATAGGTTTGGCCTGGTAGGAACAAGGACATAACCAAGTGGGCGAGATCATGTTTAGATTGTCAACGATCTAAGGTCAAAGATCTAAGGAAAACGAGGGACAAAATTATCTTTTGACCGTTATTGATCGTTTTTCGCGTTGGGTTGAAGCAATACCTCTGCGCAACATTGAGGCCGGCACCGTATGCCGTTCTCTCTACGAGGATTGGGTATCCCGATTTGGTACTCCAGAAACTATCTCGACCGATCAGGGTCGACAGTTCGAGGCCTAACTTTTTCAGTCTCTCGCGAACCTTTTAGGGTCACATCGCATTAGGACAACTCCGTACCACCCACCTTCTAATGGTATGATAGAGCGGTTTTAACGCTCTCTTAAAGCCGCAATTATGTGTGTCGCAACTCGCGACTGGCTTCAGGTGCTTCCATTCGTCATGTTGGGACTGACGACAACATTACGTTTTTCGACATTACGTCTTTCTACGCAATGGAGCAGCGAGAAAATCTCTCGAACCTCCATACTCTGGACCACACCGGGTATTAAATCGCATCAGCGATCGTGTTATCGAAGTAGATATGAACGGCTCAAACCGTCCAGTCTCGCTGGGAAATGTCAAACCAGCTCATTTGTTAATCACGTCAGACAATGTCAGTAAGGCAAACAACACGCAGCGAATATCTCATGTAACTAACAAATCTACGACCCCTGTAATTAACAATGCTACGTCGCAAAATGACATTCACCCTATTCCTCATACTTCTATTACCACAGATAATGAGGCACATAATATTAAACAAACTCCGGGTGCAGTCAACGCTTAAGACATGCCACAAAAACACCCCAAACGTAAACGCCACTTGCCAAATATATTACGTAAGAAAAGGGTAACTTTTAATATCTAATGATAAGCAACGACATAAAAATTTTTGTTTGAAATAAAAAAACTAGCATGTAATAATATATTCCTTACTGCTCTCAAGACTAAGAGTCTTTTTCAAAATATACTCGAATATGCATTTCATTGTAGTCAACAAACATCGCTTGAATTTAAAAACATAAAAATTTACGCAATCAATGACACTTTGTTAATTGAATGCTTGCGACAATTGAAATTTCTTAGCATTAATATTTTTTGAAACAAACAACGACCAGATTGCGAATATTTTGATATTTTTAATTTGAGACTAATTTTATATCGTTTACACTACGGAGGGAGTGTGTAGGGTGAAATTAATTCCCGCTGCGATCTTCAAAATCATCACAATCAACGAATTTTTATTGATAAATCTTTCAAAATTGAACAGTTTTTAATTTTTAATCTTCAAAATTAAATAGTTTACAATTGAAATCTTCAACATTGAAGGGTTTTAAGTTGCAAATCCTTAAGTTTGAAGAATTTTTCGTCGGAGGCCGTCAATATTGAACTATAAAAAAAGTTCCATATTTCATACCTTCAAAATTACATTTTTTTAAATTGAATAATTTGTAATTTCATATTTTCAAAATTTGTGAATTGTCAATTGGAGCTCTTCAAAATTGCAGAACTTTCAGTTTCATGACTGAGTATTAATTTGTAATAATTCAATTATTTCAGCTTGTTTTACCATGAACGGCCTTCTCTCAAATTACGATAGGCCTGTTTCTGAGGTTCATAATTCGAAGAGAGCCATAACTGCCGGTTATGACGTTTTCCCGAAATTCAGCATCTCAATTAACACCAATTACAGCATTTTTAATAATTAGTTAATATTTTCAACAATTTTTTGGCAGATATGACAAGTTCATATGCAAATTTGTCAAGAACAAGCAAAAAATTTAAAAAAATTAATTAGAATCCGCGATAGACGCGAATAAAGATTCGAAAAGTTTTTGTCGATTTTCTCGGCTTCATTCATTTTACAAAGTTTTTTTTCCAACGGGGTATTCTGGTTTAATTTGAAAACGGGGAAAGCTACAACATTTTTCTTTAACGAGAAAAAAATTCGCAATTAAGTTTTCTATAAGAATATTTACTTTTAAAATTAGAATTTTTACTTATTTCAAAGATCTCCAGGGACCAACGCCGTTCAGCGAGAAAAATTTATTAGCGGTTGAGAAATAAAATTTGGATTTTTTTCTGAATCTCAGCGATTTCTTGTTATTTCAAAAAAATTATGATATACTAACATGGATCTGGTGTTTGTTTATCCCGTCTTGTACGCTGCTGCCTCCTTGGTGTTGGAGGTACATATGACTCATGATCACTTCCACCTGTAAGATATAATATAGGGATTTTTATTAGAGAATTTTTTCAACAAACCTCAACAATTTTCTATTGGTCCAAAATAAAGAGAGGCCAAATGCAAACCCAAAGTTAGACAATATTAAAAAACAAAAACTGAAGGTTCCAAATTTCTATTATGTAAATATATTTTGAGAATCTAGGCTTTCTATAAATTTCCGTAAATTATCATGAATTCCTAATGTATATTTCCACAAATTTCCATACATTTCTAAAATGTATAGAAATTTATGAGAATTTGTGACGCATGCTACTGGAAAAGTGATGACTGAGTGGGAGGACTGTAAAGAGAACTGAAATAAAACTGGTCCCTTTCGAAGCTATTACGCACGGGTCCAGGAGAACTGTGTAGCAGAAGTTTCTCAAGTAATTCCACGATTTTTAACGCTAAAAGCAAAATTAAAACTAAAAATTGGAAAATAACACAGGACCACAAAATCTAAACCCTTGCAACACGGACCAGACTAGGTGGTTCTTATATTTTCGGGGTCGCTGAAATCGAATCCGTTGTCTGTTTAGTCCCACCAGGTCAGGGTCAAGGTCTCGCTTTTCATGATTGGAAACATCCATGGTGAAATGGATGATATCTCCTCGAAACCAGAATATTCCCACCCAGGTGCGAATTGACCGTCGGCCCACGGTCGGGCCAACCGTCGGACGGTCGGTCCAACTTTTTATGCCACTGGTCGGGCCAACCCGCTAAATGATAACGGTCAACCGCCTTTGACTTCTCAAAGTCGGCCCGACATTTGGTATGAAGTCTGCCCAACCTTGGACAACCATGTGGGGCCGACTTTGATTTTTGTAGATTCAAGGTATTCAAAAAATTAATAATAATTTATTGCGAGTATTTTGACTATAAATAATAATGGCCCTACTTAGAATAAATACATATATTACATTTTTCAAAATTATATTACAAATAAAATTTCTATCGCTACGGGGTTTCGAACCTACATCTATACCCGAATCTATCGTCTAGCAGTCGGGAGTCTTACCCATTACTCTATGCCTACAGAATTGAAAGTCAATAAAAAAACCATCCTCATAAGCCACAACTCAAAGCAGTTAAAATTAATAACAGTTGTCTTCAACAACTTTTCAACAAATTTTTTTCTAAAAATTTTGTTTCAAAAATTTCTTATCAACAATTTTTTTTAAACAATTTTTTCTCTTGGTACCTACTTTGAATAATTTTTCTTCGTGTAATATTTTGTTTTTTCGCGTTTTAGGCTACTTTACAACTTTTGACAATGACATAAAATGTGATTTTTAATGAGCATTTAAAATGCGTGCATCATGATGACTTGTAAAAGCCAATGTTATGCCGATGGTCGGGCCATCTATTGCCCAGAGTCGGGCGGACCGTACTTTCACGGTCTTTTTGAAACCATGAACCAGCGTTTGTCCGACGGCCGGCCTATATTTGGGCCAAGGTTTAACCGACCATCCGGTGCATAAAGGTGACTTGTGGTTTACCGACTGCTGTATACAGAGTCGGACCGACCGCATTCGTGCGGTCGTACCGACCGATCTGCCACAGTTTATCCGATCGTCGGCCCGAAGTTGGGCCAGAATTGGGCCGACAGTCGGCTTTTCGCCCACCGCCGGCGTCGGTTGCCAAAGTCGGCGAGACCATGGCAGCTTGAAAACACCTTAGTCGGTCCAGCTCTGGTTACCGTAGATCGGTTACCAAAGTAGGACCGACTTTGGGCCGATGGTCAATCTCTGGCATTCCACCGAATTTCGCACCTGGGCATATCTGGCACTATTGTCCAAGAAAAAGCTAAATTTTTCTCGACGTAGTTGGGATACAAGGATTTTTAAGCTAGCTCTGGTCAGCTAGATAAGTTCAAGAATTGAAATGGAATCGTATAAAAGACATTTAGAGGTGAGAGTGCTTCTGTTTCGTAAAAAGACTGCGAAAAGTTCCTCACTGACATTTCGCCTGATTTGCTGGATATGTATGCAATAGAGGATATCTTCAATGCAGATAAAGCTAGTCTTTTTTTCAAATGTTTACCAGATAGAACTCTGACATTCAAGGAAGACACTTGTCATGGTGGAAAGAAGAGCAAATATCGTGTTACTATAATGATCTGCGCTATTACGCCTGGTAAAGAAAAATTAAAGTTATTGGTAATAGTTATATAAAAAAACCACGATGTTTCTAGGGAGTCATGTCTTTACCAGTACTTTACGAGGGTAATAAAACATATTGGATGAAAAGTTTAATAGGTAAAGACTGGCTTCATAAAATTGATCGCAAAATTCCAAAGAGAAAATCGAAAAGTTCTCTTATTTGTGGATAATTGTCAGGCTCATC
>CAKNWW010264937.1:0-15338 GCA_932074435.1 Andricus kollari
TTCCAATTATAAATTGTATTTCTAATTTCTTTCGTTTTTTCGTTGAATTCCTTTTTTGTCATTCTTGGTTGTAAACCTTTAATTCCATTTGTTTCAAATCGAGAAGATGTTGTCAAATGAATTTCCCTATTCTTTTTTATATTCTCTTCTAATTCCTTAGTCAGGGTTTGTATTTCTTTAGGGTCTGGTTTCCTAATTACATCCTCAGTTGTTTTGTCCATTTCTTCTTGTGTTATCATGACTTTGTCTTGTGGTGTTCTTGATAAAGCATCGGCATTAGTGTTCACTATGCCTTTCTTATAAACTACCTCGTGGTCATATTCTTCAAGTTTTATTCTCCATCTTAGTAGGCGACTTGTAGGGTCTTTTACATTGAATAACCAAACTAAAGGTTTGTGATCCGTTACTATTTTGAATTTCCTACCATAAAGAAAGTATCTAAAATGTTTCACTGCCCATACTATGGCCAGTAATTTTTTCTCGGTCGTTGTATAATTTTCTTCGTCTTTATTTAGGGTTCTTGGTGCAAATGCAATGGATCTGTCTAACCCAATCTTTCTATAAGATAACACTGCACCTATTCCTTCGTTCGATGCATATGTTGTAAGGATGAATTCTTCATTCCAGTTAGGATATTTTAATATTGGGGATGTAGTCAATGCTTTTTTCATTGATTCGAATGAATCATTTTTCTTCTGTGTCCAATTAAAATCTCTTTCTTTCTTTAATACTTGTGTTAAGGGCTTGGCTGTTTTTGAAAAATTCCTTATAAATTTTCTGTAATATCCTATCAGCCCTAAAAATTGTTTTATTTCTTTGGGGTTCCTAGGTATGGGATAATTTTTTACCTTTTCAATTCTCTCTGGGTTTGGTTTGATCCCTTCTGTTGTAATTATGTGGCCTAAATATGAAAGTTCTGGTCTCAGAAATTCGCATTTATCCGGATTTAATTTTAATCCGACCTGCCTTTGTCTTTCAAATAAATTTCGTAAGTTTTCGTTGTGTTCCTTAAGTGTTTTTCCATATATTATGATATCATCTATATATGCAAAGGTTCCTTTTCCTATCAATCCTCGTATCCATTATTTATCATTCTCTGGAAAGTAGGAGGGGCATTTTTCAAACCAAATAGCATAGTAGTGTATTCGTAATGCCCGTCTCTTGTACTAAATGCAGTTTTCTCTATACTGTCTTTATGCATAGGGATTTGGTGGAATCCAGCTGCTAAATGCAGAGAAGAGAAATATTTAGCATTGCCAAGTTGCTCAACGATTTCGTCTATGCTTGGTAGAGGATATTTGTCTAATATTGTTTTCTTATTTAATTTTCTGTAATACACTATTAGTCTCCATTTTTTCTGACCGCTTGCGTCCATTTTCTTTGGGACCAAAAGAATCGGAGAATTATAAGCAGAGATACTTTCCCTTATAATTCCTTTTGATAAAAGTTCCTTAACTTGTCGAATCATTTCATCGTGTTTAATTGGGGGATATTTATAATTTTTTGTATTTACTGGGCTTTCATCTATTGTTCTTATTTCATGAGTTGCTAATCTTGTAATTGGTGCAGGATCGTTATTCAGAGGGAATATATCGTGATCTTTCTTTAATAATGTCTCCACTTCTTGTCTCCCTTCATTTATATGTTTTGATCTCGTTTTTTTCTAATAATTCGTTAATTCTTTCTTCTGTTTGTTTGTAATGTGACATTAGTTATCTTTATTATATTTAACCGTGTCATTCCATCTTGCTTCATCAGCTTCATAAAAATTATCGATAGTAGCAGTATTTTCCGGTAAGATAGATTTACGATCCCTTCCTAATCTTGTGATTACCGAAAAGTCTTCCTTAAAATTCACGAAGCAAATCATATCTTTTGATTTCTTCGATGGTTGGGGATGTAATATTTTTGGACCTATTTTCATGGTACCTTTGTCAAGATCGAATGAAAATTTTCGATCGTATAGAAAATTCATTGCTAATAAAATAGATTCCTTAAATGAATCGTCTTCTTTTATTACCTGGAATACCGATTCCGTACCGAAGGTAGTTAACTTTCCTGCGTATTCGAACTTTATTGGGGAATTTCCAATCGTAAGTACATTTTGAGGAGTATATCTTTGTAGATTCCTTCCTTTTAACGAGCTTTCTTTGATAATAGATACATTACTACCTGTATCTATGACACATTCACATGCCTTTATCTGGTTGAATTTTAAAACCACAATCGGCATGTCGTGTCTTCGTCGTTCTCTAGGTATTGGTTGTAATCTTCTGCTTCGGGGTGTTGGTTGTATTCCTTTCTCTCTTCTTTCTGTAAGGTGAAGTAATCGTCGTTCAGCTGCGATCGGTCTGGTGGACGACTGTTCGGGGCTGGTACTTGAAAATTTCTTTGCCTCGGAGGCAATCCTCGTAATTTTCATCTGCAATCTTTTTATAAATGACCCATATTTAAACAATGATTGCATTTAAGAGTTGAATTTTGGTTTGGTGTTCTTTGGGATGTGTTTTTATTTTCAAATAATGGCCTTAGTTCTCTTTTTATAGGCTGATTCGTTGTTGCTTTATTTGCTTATCTTCGTTTTTCTTTTAAAATGATGTTTATCTCTGAAGCCATATTAAACGCTTCATTCAGAGTTTTCGGTTTTTGGGCTCTGATTCTTATTTCGAATTCCTCTCTAATGTTTTTCAAAAGTATGCTAACTCCTGTAGTTGATTCGATATCGTGTCTAATTAGGATCTCAGATAACTCCGCGTTCATGTTGTCGATATACTGCCTAATCTTATCTTGAATAGTCATAAATCGTCCAACAAATGACTTAAGGCTCTCCGTATTTCCCATTATGCACATGTCTCTTTGTTTTTGTAATGAGTCCAAGCTCTCTCGTTCACCGAAAAGAGATCTTAATCTGTCGAATAATTCAGCAAATGTTTTTGTTCTGTCTACGCGAATTGTGTTTGCTACTTTTTCCTTCAATTTGTGAGCTATAATTGTATGTAATAAAGTAAGTCACTCAACTTTCTTTGTCTTTTTCTTAGAAATTTTGACCAGGTGAATAAAGTTTTCGAATCCTACTCCTGTGAATTCAGGGATCATTTTACTCGTTTTTGTAAAATCATATTCTACTTCATTGCTTAATTCCTCATGGTCTGAATCCAAGTTATCTTCCTCATCCATCATAAGGTCACCATCATATCTGCTTGGTTCTTCTAAAGCATTTAGTCTTAATGCCATTCTTTCAAGTTTCCTTAAAATTTCTTGATGTACGTCTCTCTCTCCTGGACTTTGTGCTCGTGACGTAGACATTGCTCTGTGGAACTTGTTATCGTCAAGTAGATCAGTAATAATATTAGAAGGGGATGAAGAGTCTGATTTTACTGTCAATGTTTCTCTACTCTCTCTATATGAATTCCACGCCAGTGTGTCGCGTTACAAAGTAAAATTTTTTTTTAATTCCGGAAAGTGTATTTTTAATACAGATTAATTCACTGCATCGTTCTACTACAATGCACAGATTAAAATGTAGTGTTTTGATTTTATGAAGGAAAAGTAACACCTGGGCAGATGGAGCGTTACTTTACCCGAATCAAGAGATTTCGCCTGGGCTAATGTGAAATTAACTCTGATTTGACATTAGTCTTGGATTTAATCTCTTAGTGATTCGATTTCTTTTAGATACTTCTTCTTTTCTCTTTTAACTTACGTTGCTCTCTTGTACGATGCTGCTTTCTCGTAGAGTGTTGATTCTCTTGATGCTGCTTTGATTCCTTTTTGATGTAGCTGCTGCTGGATTTGCGGTTCTTGCAGATTATCGAGGGCTGGTTCCCTTTGCTGCCTTCTGGTCCTGTTTGGCAAGCCTCTTCCACCTGCTTGTGGGCCTCGTTCAAGTCGTCGTAGTAACCAAAGTTACTTTGAGATGACTCTCAGGTGATCGTAAGATCGTAGGTAGATGGGACTGTTGGTTTTCACTTCAGGTTATAGAAAACTCCAACTGCAATTCTGAATCTTCAGAAAGGACCGTTGTTCGTCAGATCCTACCGCTGCCACCAATGTTGAATTTGAGAAATTCAATATTATAAAATTTTTAAACTCTGAGGCTAACACCTCAGAGCGTATTTTATTAATTCCAAAATGAGATACAACACTTGATTAGACTGACCGGCATTACGACCTGCAGCCTTTAGGTTACAAGAATGTTCTGTCCCTTTTACAGGTGTCGTAGCTTATATACTATCGCCTACGTGACCTATTTCATGTGCCTATTACCAAACACTAATGTGTTTACTAGTTCTAACTGGTATTAGATATTTCTATTTGTACATTCCCAACACTTTCGTACAAGTTTATCTAGAAAAATAGTTGCACGGACGAAGAATGCGATGTAGTCACGTTGGAACTGATAAGCGATAAGCAGTTAATTCACAAACGCATGACAAACGCTTTTTGCGATTGAAAGATTGCATCCTAAGTTCGTCGCAAAGCGCTTAAGTTTAATTGGCCAGACAAAAGAATTGATACCCAGCTTTGCAATTGGGCACTGATCAACCAGTTTATGCGAAGCACTCTAAAGTACCTTTTACAGAATTCTCCTTTCGTACCAACGCGTCCATCCTACCTTCAACGTTAAGCGTTTGAGAAAAGCAGTCAGACAACATAATAAACTCCCAGCGTTGCTGTTTGACTTTGATTCGCCCGCGCCAGTTTAAGTCAAGCAGTCTAAAATACTTTGTGAAGAATGTTTATCTCGTTCGAACGCTCCGACTTTAACTTCAACGCTAAGCGTAAAAGGTAAGTATGTACATACGTACCCTCGTGAAAATAAAGATCAACTTAATACCACTTTAAGATCATTTTCAAACAACGTTTGGTCTTTTTCTGGTCTGTACCCTTCAGCCTATACCTGAATCATTTTTAGGGCATTGATTTTTAGGGCATTGATTTTTAGGGCTGGGGCAAAAGGACGGTGGTCTTCTGGGGACCAGAAAAGATCAGTTTAAGATCACTTTGAGACAGGTCTATACCCGCCTATACTATAGTCTTAAGTTGATCTTTCTAGATCACAAAATCAACCCCCAGCGGTGCTGTTTTCGTAATCAAATGATTATTGCGGACTTGAACTGGCTGATCAGTGCCAAACAGCAACGCTGGGAGTTGATTTTGTTGTCTGGGTGATTTCTAAAACGCTTATCGTTGAAGTTAAAGTGGGAGTGTAAGAACGAGATAAGTATTCCTTATAAGGTGTTTTAGACTACTTGCCTTAAACTGGCTAATCTGAGCCAAGCAGCAACGCTGGGAGTGGATTTTGTTGTCTGGATGCTTTCTCAAACGCTTAGCGTTGAAGTTAAAATGGGAATTTTAGAACCAGATAAGCACTTATTATAATAAGGTATTTTAGACTGCTTGATTAAAACTGGCGAATCAAAGCCAAACAGCAACGCTGGGAGTTTGTATAGATGTCTGTGTGCTTTTATTAAACGCTTAGCGCTGAAGGTAGAATGAAAGCGTTGGCACAAAAGGAGAATTCTGTAAAAGGTGCTTTAGAGTGCTTGACAGAAACTGGTTGATCAGTGCCAAATTGGAACGCTGGGTATCGATACTTTTTTCTGGCCATTCAACTTAAGCGCTTTGCGATGAACTTAGGATGCAATCTTTCAAACGAAAGTAGCATTTGTCATGCGTTTGTGAATTAGGTATTTGTATCACCGATTCAGACAACCATACGCCTCTTGATAATAGAAATCGAATTTCGCGTTTACAGCTCGATAACACGCAATTATATTAACACTTTGAGCGTTGCCTAAGCGCTTGGCGCCTCGCCCGAATGCTTAGCGCTTAACACTTCCATCGCGATTACATCGCATTATTCGTCAGTGCAATTCTTTTTCTGCATAAACTTACACGAGAGCAATGGAAAGGGTGGAAAAAAATCTATGATATATTCCACTCCACAGGTAAAAACATGTACGCAAATCTGACTTTTAAATCGTCGTAGCACAAAAACTGTTCATTTGAGCATAAACTAAAGAATATCAAAAACGTTGAAAAATCCACCGGGACCTTTTTTACCATGTATTTGGTGCGGGGTCCTTTATTAAGATTCCTTGAAAAATGAAAAATGATTTTTTATTTTGAAAAATTAATTTCAAGAGAATATTTAAAACGATTTCTTAAACTGTAAACATAAGGTTTTCGAAGTTTTTAATGCAAGTTTTTTAATTTCGCAGGATTTATTAAAAGTTTTAGGGAAAAATCGAATCATCTTAAAAGATATTCGGAAGTTTTAATATTTTTTGAAAAATAATTTAAAATTGGTAAAGAATCCAAAAAATGTTAAATAAAATGTTTCTCGGGAAATTTAAAGTGATTCTTTCGTAAAAAAATATAGTTTTAAGAGAATGTTTTGAAAGATTTCAAAACAAATTTTGATGTATAAATAACAATTCAACAATCATTCATTTGTAACGACTTAAAATAAAAATAATTTAACTTCTAATTTAAAAAGTTCAATTTAACAAAATTCTAATCTTTCAATTTTTAATGTTTCTTACTTAAAATTGCCTAAAATGATATAATTTGGCATAAGTTTGTTGATTCATTCTTCAATTTAGGCTATTAAAAGTAATAGCGTGCCTTTATAATCCATACAAATTTTGATTCGTTAAAACCATTAATTCAGACAAATAATTTTTGAAGAACAAGAAAATCTCCTCAGCCCAGATTTGAACCGGGAATATGAATATGGCAAAGAGTGGAAATAGACGCCTACGTTTTGCTGTTTAAAAATAATCTTTTTATAGTTTATGCTTGACTTCGAAAATGTTATGAATATTTTATACTTCTTGATTAATGATTATACCATAACATACCAGACGCAGCTTGTAATCTAACGACATGGTTCCTATTTAAACATTTGTTAATTATGTTGATAACATTCATGATTAATATAATTATATCTCAGAGTTTGCATTACAATACATGTATTTGAAGGCTCGATGGTAACTACACGAATTATAACACTTATAATATACGTATTGCAATTTCGTGATTCCAGTACCGTGTTTGCAATTATTTTATCTTACGCTGGTATTGTAGAAGTGTTGTAGAATCCCAAACATTCTTAACTGTGTGGTTAAGAACCCAATGATTGGCCACCTCATTCAAATTTGCTTATATTAAAAAAATAATTACTGGGATCCTTCCTATAGGAATTGAAAATAGAATCCAAAATAATTTTAAGCTGGAGACAAGGGGAATTTTTTGTGAACACACGGTTGAGGGTTGGGGAGGGAAAGGAGAACTGAAGGGGGACTGTTTAGAGGGGTGAAACACTGTATGTATTCTTACTGTATTCTTACTTAATAATTTGTAAAAAGGTTCAATATTTTCTTTTCCAGGGCCATATTTACGTAAGACCTCTGAGAGTATGGAGTCTGTAATTAACGGTTCTAACAAAGAAGCAAATCGCAAAATAAATTTATATAGCGGGCACGATATTAATGTTTCCGCTATTATTGCTGCTCTTAATTTGAAGAATACACATGTACCTAATTCCTCTAGTGCTATAATAGTCGAACTTCTTCTAAAAGATGGAACATATTATGTGAAGGTAGGAGAAAACCTTATACATATGAATATAAAAATTATATTTTTTTTAACATTCATAAACGTTTATAAACATCTATAAGTAATTCTGAACCTTCTTGAAATGTAGGTTTTGTACTATTTGGGTGAGCCATCTAAGGTTGACGAACTGCAGATTCCAAATTGCTCCAAACTATGTCCATTAGAGGATTTTATTAGGTTAACAAAGAATGTCATACCATCTGATGAAGAACTGAGATGCAATTAAGAAAAAAAGTGTAATCGCCACTTATTTGACTTCATTGTAATGAGATGGTTAATTTTTCGCGAGAGCTATAACAAAAAAATCTGCTGCATAGTTTTAAAATATACAGTTAATAGTTTTTTAATAGGTTTTTAAAAATTGTATTGCTGACAATATTAATCATTTGTACCTTAAAAATATAATTTTTTGCTTTGTAGAAATAATGTAATATTAATAAACAATTAACTTATTATTATGTAAGGTAAAGGCACCAATCTTCGAGGAATTGAGATCTCAAAATTTTACATCGTTTTTCTTATAAACGATAAATGTTACAACTGTAAAACTTTTTTGTTAGGCAAAAAATTGATTCAACTTTATTTTATGTATATATTTTTAAATAGAAAATTTAAATATAAGATCAAAACTGCGATCAAAAGACAACGCGTTAAAAATATAATCTGTTAATTGAGGTATATTACTCAATCGCTCGCGTGAATACATTTGGCGAGGGAGGGAGCGAGAGAGCAATACTTGATTTGTTATGAATTTTTTAAAATAAAAATATGCTACTCCTTTTCTGACACGAGAGGACTCTATTACAGATATTAAATTCGAATAGAATTCTGTTCTAAAAATATTGAGTTTTTTTTAACCCTTAACGGTCACACCTAAAAATACACCTTCAAATATTTTTGGCTGAAAAAAAATCATGAGTGATGATGAAACAATACAAAATAGGAAAAAAATATCTCCAAAGTCTTATTGATAATTTAACTATTCGAAAAAAAATACTTGAAGAAATAAACGTAGGCAATTGGAAAAAAATCGGAAAGCCCGTGGGGTGTGCTACACCCCAGGTGACTAATTAGGGTTAAGATTATAGTGTAGAGTCCCTGCATTATTAAAATATTTATTTTAGTTTGATTTTTATTAAAATACACAACTCATAACAAATAAATTATCTAGCGATCCTCGAAAATTGGTGCACCCTCGGTATATTGTGCTTTTACCCTATGCAATACTCTATTCTAACAAAAAGTTCGAATAAAGAATTTCTGACATAGCACTAGAAAACACTGAGTTTGGTTACAATATGCATTCCTTTCAAAACCATATCCACATTTACCCTGAATTTTTCTACCAAACCTACTTGAGGAGATTCTTAAGAGAATTTTTATGTTTAAGTTCGAAATAAAAACGACTTTCTTATGAATAATTTCATGCACCGAAATCAAAGCATGAAAAAATTAACAATTCAAAATTACATTTTCAAACTACCTCCTTTACGGCTCATTAAAGACAAATACATAACAAAGGAAGAAAAAGTGAGAAAAAGGAATGAGTCGATCAAAACGAACCTCTGTCTCTCTCTGCCCTTATTCTTTCTCTGCCTTTTTTATACTACTAGGAAACCAGCATGTTTCGAGACCAATTTAGAGCTCCTCATCAGGGATTATTTATAGGAAAACTACAGGTTTCAATAATAGAATCTTATGCTAATTAAAATTCACAGAACACCTGAAAATAAAAACCATAGATATTTTTATGAAAAGTTACTTTGTCTAATTTAGCATTTTTCTGGGGGTAATTGATAAATGTATGACAATTCATTTTCATAACAAGAATAAAGAAACAATTTAATCAAAATTAGCTAATCCTAATTTTTGTTTTGTTAATTAAATAAACGTCTTGTAAGTCTTTTAAAACAAAAATAATATACAATGTTAATAAATTAATAAATATTAATTTGGGAAGTTTTTAACTCTTATATATTATATTTATCAAGAGCGTGGATATAATATTAGGATCTATATTCTATCAAAGAAAAATTTAATTTTTATGAGATTATAAGTCATAAGTTAGAAGTTAAAAAATTACCACTTCTAATAATAGAACTTGGAAAAGGAAACTTTAGAATGCTTTCAGGAATTTCAAAAAACAATAAAAAATACCACTTTAATCGGTAAATTTTGAAAATTTTTCAGTTAAAAGTCTTGCTTATTTGAAAAATAAGGATTCATGCTTCCTTGAAGAGCTTCAAGTTTTAAATTATTCGATTTTGAATGCTTCAATTCAAAATTGACTAATGTCTAACGCCACGGTTTTATATACTAAATGCAAACAGGCTTTCAGCTTTAAAGCTGTAGTCAATTTTGCTGCGTTTTATTTTTTCAGGTCTCACTCCAAACCGTTGTCGAGGTAACTTCATGTAATTTTATTTTGATCAAAAACTCAGTCTAAGTATTTTTTGTCCAGAAATTCTGCAGCTAAGAAAATTTATATTTTATCAACAGTAATATTCGTCAAGCATTTGACCAACTATATAAAAAAATAACTAAAAAATCTGCCCACTGCGCGGCACACTCTCATCGCACGCTGCGCTCTCGGTCTGCTTCCCTCCCGACTTTATATATATTGTCTTGTTTTTTACAGGCGCAACTCACGGTGGCTCCATTGATTTTGAAGACGTATCCGCTTTTGGGCTTTCTGTCCTTATTATTTTGCGCCCAGTCTGCGTCAGCATAACCATCTAGAAGAACGCTTTCATTTGTACTTCCGAGTTTTAGTCTCAGCTGCTTGGTCCCCTTTAAATACCTAGCAACTGTTTTTGCTTCATTCCAATTAACGTTTTTTGCTGCCGCATTATCGCCGCAATTTCTGTTCTGGTGTTCACTGAGACGGACAAAAGCATCCCGATTAACCTGCGGTATTCCTGGTTGTCGTCCATAGGCTCGTCATCCTCGATTTTCAAGTACCCTGTATCCAGTGGTATTTTCGATGATTTTGCGTCTTCTAGTCAGAACGATTTCAAGATCTTCTCAATATATCTCGTCTGGCCGATACTAAACATCCCTCCTTGGTCACGCTTGGTATGCACCAGTTCCAATATTGCGTCTGTATTTGATCTTGATTGTTTGGGGAATGGTTTCCGAGCTATTTTTCCTTTAATACTGCATTCACATGACTGTCTGATAACGCAATCCTTTATGCTGATACCTGTGGCGAGATCTTTTGTTCCCAGTTCCCTAGCTGCGTCGGGATCTCTGTGGCCGAAACGTCTATGCCACGTGTGCTGGCAATTCTCACTGCGATAATCCTCTTTTGCTGCACTGTAAGCCGCTTGCAAAGTATCCAGTTTATAGAGGTTTCCGTGGGTGTGCCCGAGAGCCAGTGGCTTGCCGTAGGATCGACAGGAAACGAGGTATTTCAAAAAAACTCAACTTTTTCGTTTTTAGTCAAACTCTATTTCATCCTCTGGCATCATCAATGCAAACGTGACTCGATTTATTTTCAAAAAACTGAACTCCACTTTTTTGCCGTTAAAAACAGGCAAAAATGGCCAACTTTGAGGGGTCATAAAAAGTGACCTATTATAGGTAGGACATTGTTCTTTTTTTGAAATCACAGCAAATTGAGTCTACTTTCACTCACCTGCAAAGCACTTTTCTGTATAGCAATTAGGTGCAAACCTACACAGTGTTGTTTGAAACATAGTGATTTTTCGCTGAAAATCCAAAAAAGTGGGGTTTTTTCAATATATCCTAACTCGAAACCTATGAAAGATAGCGGATAATTTTTTTAACAAAATTTTCTCATAATCTTGTCCTCTTTCTTTTTTCTGTTTGAAATTTTGCTCTAAAATGCCATGGGAATTATCCGTCCATCCAAAAGTAACTTTTGGCACTGTTTTCGAAAAAAACCCGGTTTGGCAATTGATCTGCTTTAGCATTTTTAATATGTTAAAACGGAGCCTTTAACGAAACTTTCTCATTAAAAACATTTCAAGTGGGAATTTTTGTGATATTTCACTCATTATTTCGACGTAATGCCTGGACTATTATGCACTTATCCTTATCCGCACTCACTTATTTACCCTTATGTGCACACTATATCCATATTCACTCACTGTATCCTTATGTGCTCACTGTATCCTTATGTGCTCACTGTATCCTCATGTGTTCACTGTATCCTTATGCGTTCACTGTATCCTTATGTGTTCACTTTATCCTTGTGTGTTCACTGTTTTTGTGTGCACTGATTGTTTCTTATACACTCACTGTATTGTGTCCTTATTTTTCACAAGTGTTTGTTCTTCACTGTTTCTACTATTAATAAAACTGAATGCCTGGGCCCATAATCTGGTGGCAGTGTGAATTAATTAGTAGAGAACAATAAATAAATTAACTCACATGTATATGAATTTGATACATATATCTTAGATAGGCCAATTCTGATTTTACGTTAAAAGAATGAAATAAATGAAACCGAAAGGAAATATGACTTTATGCTTCAATGGACAAGCAGATACTGAAGTCTGAAACATGAGGACCGAAGGGCTCATACTCTCAGCCACTGCATAGCTACCTGAGTACAAGAATTAGTCTCTCTGTAGAGTCCAGAGTATGAATCATCGTTGTTTCCAACAAATTTATTTTTTTGTAGCTTGTGTCGCTTTTCCAAAACAAATTATTTTTTATTTTAATGTTATCTTTCACGATTTAAACAAAAAGTACGCGTCCCATCAAAAAATGATTAATAATATAATTTGTATTTTTTCAGGGAGAGAAGAACTTTTGTCCATTCAATTTTTTTCGTAGCTTGTGTCGTTTATTCAAAAATTCTATTTTTTTATTTTTAATGCTGTTTTTTACGAATAAAACAAAATCTACGCTTCCTATCAAAAAGTGATTTATAACAAATTCTTAGATCTTTTTCCGGCACACAATTTTTGTCTATTCATATTTTTTCTTATCTTGAATAGTATGACCGACAAATGGATTTTTTTTTTATTATTTTTTTTTGTGTGGTTAAAACCAGAACCGTTAGACCAAAAATGTGAATTTTCAATTTTTCAAGAAAATGAAAAAGTTTTATGATAATCTTGTAGGGCTTGCAAAAAGCAAAGTTTTTCTTCTTTTGACCTTTTTTCATATCACGCGTTGTTTGGCTTAAAATTTTAATTTTCGTTTTCTTTAAATTTTGCAAATGCTATACGCACGCGAGAGCATGCAGGAAACATTGCATTACCAATTAGTAATATACAAATATCAAAAAGGTTACTATGTTTCAAATTTTCTAATTGCACAAACTTCAAAAAATAATAATAATTTGAGAGGCATGGTTTTATTTTTCAAGCAAAATGTTTTTATTTTTTCACAGATTAATGTGGAAAGGATCATGGGAAATTAAAAAAGCTACCTCAAAAATATTCAGTTTTTAATGATTTTTCACTATTTTGAATGGTATGAAATGCTTTTGAATTCTTTCAAATCCTTTTGAATTCTTTTAACTTCCTTGCAGTCAGCTTAGTTCCTCCGAATTCCTAATGTATCTGAATTTATCTAAATGGCCTGCATTATATGAAATCCTTGAATTCGTGGAATTTCTTAAATTCTTAGAACTCCCTGAATTCCAAGGACTTCAACATAATTCAAAGAATTCAGAGGGATTTAGAAAAATTGAAGTAATTCAAGAAATGCTATGAATTCAGAAGATTTGAGGGAATTCAAGGGATTTGGAAAATTTAAAGACTTTCAGGAATTTAGAATGTTCAAGGAATTCAGGAAATTCAGAATATTGCAGGATTTCAGAGAATCCAGAGAATTTTGATTATTCAAGGAATTACGGATCTTCAAGAAGTAAAGGGAACTCAAAGAATTTGAGAGCATTTAGGAAATTCAAGGAATTTAGAGAATTCAAAATATTTGAGGAATTCTGGAAATTCAGAGATATGCGCGAATTTAGAGAATAGCAAGAATTTAGAATATTCAACAAATTTAGCATATTCAGAGAATTAAGGGAATTAAGAGAAATTAGGTAATTCAGAGAATTCAAGCAATTCCGAAGATTCAAGGATTTCTGGGAATGTAGAGAATTTAAAGATTTAAAAAAATTAGAAGATTTCAAAAAATTTAAGGAATTCACACAAGTGAAGGAATTCAGAGAATTTAGGGAATTCGGAGAATTTAAAGAATTCAAAGAATTTAATAAATTCAGGGATTTTCACGTATTCGGAGAATGCAAGGAATTAAACATATTCAAGGAATTCTGAGAATTCCGAATTAAAGGAATTCAGAGATTTTCAGTAATTCCGAAAATTCAAGGATTTCATTGAATTTTAGAGCTTTTAACGAATTCAAGGAACTTCCGGAATTCCGGGAATTCACGATATTCGAGGATCTCAAGGAATTAAAAAAAATCCAGGAATTTTGAAAATTAAAGGAATTCAGAGATTTTCAGAGAGAGAGATTTTCAGACGCATGGATCGTTTTCGTACCCAGCTGTAATCTTGACTGATTTTCAACTACACGTAAGTAATACTTTGTGTTTAATTAAACTCGCTTCAGAACCATTGCGTTGTGTACTTAATAGCCCTTCTTTTGCGTCGAGGCGTCTTTTATTGCGAGTATTATTGCGATTTTCGGGAGAAATATTGGAAAAAGTACTTTGGGGAAAAAATGGGCTGGGGCAAAACAGGACACCGCGCGAGATATGGTAGAACGCACATTGCTTTCGATTTCTGCCGAATGCAGAAATCGAAGGTGGCGATTGTTTGTAATGTCACGATTTTTCGACCGAACAATTTTCCTTTAGGACTAATTTCGTCCCTAATATAGTTAGGATGAGGTTTTGATTGTTTATTTGTGAATCATTTTTACTTTTTTAAATGATGAAATTTCAATAAGTGAGTGCATTTTGCTGTTTTGCTAGTTAACGCTGGTAGAATTAGGCAGGGTGGCCGAAAACTTCAATTTCAAAATCCAATAATTTTTCCTTGACCAATTTTTCATTTACCCTGACCATTAATATTCAAATACCAGCATTTCAATCCTGTAATATTTATAACATAGGACCTTTTATAAACGGCATGAAACAATATTTTAGATAGAAATGTAAATTTTTGAAATTTATTTATTTATTAAAAAAAAAACTTTTCTTCCTAAAAAGATGAATTCTCAACAAAAAATTTAACAAAAAAATTCGGTGTTAGATTTTCAATAAAAAAATTACTTTCAAAAGAAAAGAAAAACGAATTTTCAACACAATAGTTAAATTTTCAACTAAAGAGGTAAACCTTCATTCAACAAATGAATCTTCAACAAACTAATTTAACTTTTTCCCAAGTAGTTGAATGTTCAATTAAAAAAGATCAATTTTCAACAAAATAGTTATACTTTCAACCGAAGAGATGAATTTTCAACTAAAAATATGAATCATCAACAAAAAATAATTTCTTAAAAAAGTGGTTCAACCATAGTTTTCAAACAAAATAGTTAAATCATCAAGCCGAGAAGATTAAACTTCAACCAATCAGGTGCATTTTTATGCAAGAAAAATAAAATTTCTACTAAAACAGATACATTTTTAAATCAAAATGACACATGTTCAAAAAAATAGTTCAATTTTCATCCAAAAAAGATTTCACTTTGATTTTTCAACATCAAAATAAGAATTTTAAACATGACGTTAATTTTTTGCGAAAATACTTTAATTTACAACCCAAAAAGAC